>MCJB01052994.1:0-21193 GCA_002018475.1 Nicotiana obtusifolia
AATCATATTGAACTCATTTATATGATCGGCAACAGATCCATTTTCAGACATCTGTAAATTGAATAATCTACGCATCAAATATACCTTGTTCATCGCCGATGGCTTTTCGTACATATTTGATAGCGCCTTCAACAGATCTGCTGTAGTCTTCTCCTTTACGATGTTGAACGCCACGTTTTTTGACAAGGACAACCGGATCAACCCCAACGCCTGGCGATCCTTTAGCTTCCACTGCTCCTCCGTCATTTTTTCCGGCTTCACCCCAGTCAAGGGTTCGTGAAGATCTTTCTGGTACAGATAGTCTTCGATCTGCATCTTCCAGAAACCGAAATCGGATCCATCAAACTTCTCGATTCCAATCTTCGAACTCTCCATCGTCAGTGATCGTGTTGAATCTCCTTAGCTTTGATACCAGTTGTTGGGAATAAATCCCCTATGGAGATAATATTCAGAGTAATAAAGATGGAATAATAATGTAACACGGAGATACAATAATTAACAAGAATAAAAGAGTGACAATGACACCAAGATTTTTACGTGGAAAACCCTTTTGAATAAGGGAAAAAAACCACGGCTCGAGACGAGCAACTGATTTCACTATAGCAAGGAATTTTACACTTTGTAAATCCGAATAAAATACTCACCACAACAATGCTCAAACGAAATAACACTCTTTTGATTCCTTACTACAATATCGCTCACTCTCTATTTTTCCTCACAGACTTGTCTGTGATACCTCACTCTTTCTTCCTCTCTTTGTTGGTGTGTAGAAATGAGAGCTGAAGCTCTCCTTTTATAGCCAAAGCCTCACTCTCTAAAGCCTACTATATTTGACAATTTGTACACACTTTTTCTTCTTTTTCTTCAATGTCAACAAAGTTGGCTACCAACCAAAGACATTCAACAAAGTTGGCTACCAACCAAATATATTCAACAAAGTTGGCTACCAACAAAAGATATTCAACAAAGTTGGCTACCTACCAAAGAAATTTTGAATGAGATGGAACTTATCATTATATACTACAACCTGTACTCCTGCACTAATTGCTGAATCTCTGCGTTCTTGCAAGCCACAGACTCTTGTTAACTTAGAGCGCCAGGAAATGATAAGTGAGGTATGATGAATTAACAGAGTTGTACTTATTTTATTAAGCATGTTCAAGTGATTAATAAGTGTTTGATTTAGATGTAATCCAAGTGCTTCTTATCTTCTTGGGAAGTGGCAACCTCTTTTTTTGAGATAGGGGTTGGAGGAGGGGTCAATTTTAGGACATCTAAGATGATAATTGAGCCTTTAGCTTGGAACCTAGTTTTTGTGTGCTTCTTCATTGAACGTGTGTGATGCTAAAATAATATGTTAAATTGGATGAGAACGGGTAGCTAATTTTTCAGTTGTCGCGCAGATACTAATGGGAGATTTATACTAGTAATGTCAGGAACTTCCTGACTTCTATTTATCTGTATCTTTTAGGAGGAACCTTTTGTTGGATGCCCACGACATTCTGGTTTCATATGAAATCCGTACTATTGTGGGAGAGCCTTAACTTGAATATTATTCAGTTTCTACTTCTTGGAATCAGTACTAGTGCAATGGGCTGGATATATTCCCTTCTATAATCAAGCGTCTATAGCTTTTGGGAGAACACTTGAACAAGTGCCTTTACGTTCTGTGTGCTTAACTCAGATTGCTCAATAAGCCAGCCATATTTACTACACTGCAAAATTTCAATCTCTGTACATGGTCAACATATGCAGCATCCAAAGCACTAGGCCATTAATCCTAACATGTACAACAACTTGTTATGAGGTTCCTGTGTTAGTTACTTTCCTGAATGAACATTCAGAACTGATGATCAATGGTTGCAAATGTTTAACGTTTTTGGTGAGTCAAGCTAGTGAAAGCTCATGCTTGGTCAGTTCCTTAGTTTCTCGATTTTACCTTTGGCGCTTGAAGCCTCAACCTTCTACTAGAATCTTTGAAGCATAGAGCTTGCAATCGCTGTAGCTAGCATGTACCCATGATGAGATTATACAAATTATGGTTTGCTTTCTTTTTGTGAATTTTTGAGCAGTTTATAGGTGATTTTCTTGTGCTAGTCGTTTGTTAGAGATAGTGAGCATCATCCTCATGAAATGACTGACTGCCTAGTTGATATGGAAAACCATGACTTGGCTGATCGATCTACTTTTAGCCTTTCCAGGGCCCTATTTTCTTGAATAAACATACCCTTGTTTAATTTCTGGAGCAAGACGTCTGTGCTTTACTTGTTGCTAGAAAGTTCTTAAACTTTATGCTGCAAACTGTGTAATTGCAGTAGTAGTTTGTCACCAATTGATGGAGTTCTGAGTGAGTTTTTCGTGAAGTCTTTTGTGGATGGCTTTTGGTTTTGCAAATTCATTCTGATGCTAATGCAAAATAAAATATTGGAGATACTAGGACATATTTAGTCTATGGAAAACTAAGTTGCTCGTACTCGGGTGCAAATCTTTCAATCGGATCTTTCATTATTTAAACTTTAGGATTCGGGTTATGTATCAAGGTGCAGATACGGGTTCAGGGATCCAACAACAAATCCTACACTGTGGGTTTTGAGGAGGGTAGTGTGTACGTAGACCTTACCCCTGCCTTTTGAGGATAGAGAAGCTGTTTCCAATAGACCCTCGGCTCACATACAGGTTCAGGGATCCGACTAAAAATTATTCAAATGCTCAGAATAAATTTATAAAAATATGCCCAATTTATGATTCCACCATAGCTTTTGTTTTTATTTAAGAATCTGTCTCGAACTCCTCCATCGATTTTGATCAAAATATCCAAAATCGATTGACCAAACCTAGTACAGATCTCAAACTCACACCCATGTCATGTTGACACGGGTGTGACATCAAAAGTGAAGAGTCCGAGCAACTTAGATTGAAAACTGTTGTTTTGGGTAGGCTGATAACAGTTGTATCACAGAGCTGTAACCTAAATAGTGGTTTTTGAATTGCATACTAAGGTATCCCTCCAAATAAGAATTTCAATCCTAATGTTTCTTCATAGAAGACTGATCTATAGTAAGCAAATGCTATTTAAGAATATGTATGAACTCAACTGCATCATCTGTCAGATGAATCTGTAAAACTCAAACCTTCCAGTACAGGAAAATGTAGTCTCCTCCTCCTGTGAATCATTTTGATGGAAACTGTTGCCACTAATTCTTATCTCCCCTTCGCAAAAATGTAAAATATATTCGACTTGGGAAAATAATGTCCTAATCACTAGATGTGAGGGACTAAAAAACCATTTGTCATATATCTGATATCCAAAAGTATTAGTGATTCGCTTTGTTTACGTTATTAAGATTTTATTTGTGTTTATGTTGGCGATTTTCATGTGAATTAGGTGGGTGCTCATTTCTTATATGTTGCCGCACCAACCCAATGACACATCAACCTTGCCCCTTATGTTTCTTCGACCAGAAAGCTAGTGATCTCTTATTAGTTGTCTTGCCCTTGCATGATTAAGACATTGATCTTTCTTATTTAGTAAGAGCGGCAGAGCATCATTTGAAGTTGTGAAGGTCATGCTCTGTCGACATATGTGCCTTCACCCTGGTTTCAGAAAGCATAGAGATTAAGAAATAACGTCCAACCTTTATGGTTGCAATTTTGCTACCTCCACACTAGCCCCCACCCACCTGGGGAAGGGCACAATCTTGGTCAGCTTTCTGAGTTTGATCTCTGCTATAACAAATATTATAGTACATATTTTGCTTGAGGGTAACTTGATGAGCCATTTTCCCCCTACCCTTGAGGTTACTACGGTGATAAATCAAGCTGACTGAAGCTGTGCCGTTGAAGTTCAGTCTTTCCAAGGTGAAGTTTATCCCATGTGAAGAACTTCATTTACTTCAGATATGCAATCTGTTGTCGCTAGATTCATTAAAAAAAATCCACTAAAATGAGACGATCGCACATCCTGATTTACTCAAAATTCTTTGTAGCTTTCATGTTGCTTTCACATGTTGTGATGTATTACGTATGTTGGACATTTTCTATTCACAGCTTGTGATGCCTTTGCATTCTATTTCTTTAACTGATTTAGAGCTTTTGTGGTTCTAATGGGTGTTTCCTTTTGTTTTATTAGTTAATTTTGGTATGTATGTACAGGTCAGAACCATCCAGATCTATCGTTGAGGTGCATTCCTGTTGGAACATTCCAGACTAAGAGTGAGTGGGCTAGAAAGCAACGTAGTTCTTTGCTCTAAAATGTCTATGAGACCTCCATTTGTTACTTCCTCATAGCAAGTGTTTCCATTAAGTCTACAAAGATCCTAGGAGTGTAGCCGACCAGACCATTATAGCTTCAGGATCACTATACAAATGATGGCTATTTTTGTAGTGACATGTCTAATGGGACACTTCATTCTATGCCATAAGTGCTAATTTCCACTCTTGGGTATTTCCCATTAGATCAAGACATTTCCTTTTCTGCAGGCACTCGAGCAGCTGGGACACTTGGATCTTCTGAGGCCAGTGGTGTGGACTTCCACGTGAAGTAAATACATGTGCTCCAATTAATGCCATGCACACAGAAATGTCCATTTAGCATCATTTATTGACTGGTAACCTTCCACTATGGTGGTACTTTTCCAACTTATATGAATCACATCTTTCACCAAATTGGAATATATAGAGCTAGGAATACGACTTAGCAAAAGATATAGCATCGTGAAAGAAAAAGATCTATGCTTATTTTAGATCGTATGCTTTTATTTTGTTTTGCCTAATATTGGTTTGAGATGAATTTAAATGGAGAAACATGGTTAGTGGGAATTCATATAACCAACCTCAACATGTTTGGGACTGATATTTAATTGTTATTATTATACAGAGCTAGGAATATTCCTGGAGTACATTATGTTACAATTGAGCCGGAAGAAGAAAAGATATGGCTTTCTTTGTTAGCAAATGTGATTGACTTTACATACTACTCCATAATTATATAGTACAATTTCGTGAAAGAGACCAAAATAGATCCCAGGAAAGAAAAAATTACAGGGATGAATATCACTAGAAACTGGAAACTAAGTTCAGAAGTATCTTCTGCTTTCTACTTTTTGTTGTTGTTGTTGCTAGTATTAGTTTTATCAGGAGGCATCTGTTTTCTAGGTATCTGTTTGGCTTCTTGTTTCCTTCCAGAACCTAGATGGAAGTCCATTCTCAGGTATGGGGAATGGACTATATTGTACCGCTTCTCTGGAAGCTACGACTTCCCACCTGCAATAATTGAAGTCATGAGAAAAAATCTTTAAATGAAATTAGAATACCTAGATATTTAATGCTCTTCTGTAGCTACATATGGAGGAAAAAGGAATTATATTGGAGGCCCTGCAGGTGAAATAGAAATTTTAAAGAATCTCGTGGCATCACATAAATATGATGGGAGCTGAAATTTCTTTAAACTCATCCTTTTCTTTAACTAGATTTTTGTGAGAATTATGTGGTTGGTAGCTGGGTGGATGTATTTCCATGATACTTGAGCACGAGCACATCACCCCTGATTGTATAAATGACCTTTTAAAAAGAAAAATATAGTACTAAAGTCTATACCATTATTATAGACAAGTAGTGATGCTATGGTATTGTTGTTGTAGTTAACTATTACTATTATATTGTACTATGGGTTTTGCTAAAAAGGTAAAAATTGTGGTCTCAAAATAATATAGAGTTATGAATCTAGAAGGAAATATGATGTCATTATCGTACCTAAATTTGGTAACCAAATGATGAATGAGAATCAGCATCTCCAATTTGGCAAGTTCATTTCCTGGACAAGCATGGGCACCATTGCCAAATGGCATATAGGTATTGGGTTTGGGAGCAACCTGCATCCATCCGTCACCACACAAACAAAATAAGTATTAAACCAAATTTTCATATTTTAATGTTCTAGGCAGGTGGAGAATTGAAAGGCACTTTGCCAGTACTCGATCACCACATACCTTATATCTGGAAGCATCAAAATTCCGAGGGTCAGCAAAATATTCTGGATTGTGATGAATGTTTCTGAATAGCGGCATGACTTTCCAGCCTTTCGGAATCAAGTAACCTGCATTAACATATCTTTACTATCCATGTTGAACGAAGTAATGTGTCTTACAGATGAATTGAAGGTATAATCAACTATGATATATACATTTCTAAATTTGTCTTGATGTACTCGTGCCCAATGAGTGTGACATGTGATTTTCTGCGGAATGATATTCTTGAAAACTATTTACTTTAACATTCCCTGGTATACTTAACGAAATACGTTTATAGGAATGACATTACATTTTGTATAACCACTATATATATAGTAACGGTACTTTTGGTATGTTACATATATTTAGCTTATATGTCAAAAAAATAACTCTATGTCCAGTCAAACCGTCGTATAAAATGACCAACGGGAGTAGTAAAAAACTATTAAAGTATCTAATACCAAATACTCACACTGACTTGTATCTGATATGTAGTAGCACGGTCCATGTGAGTTTATTAATGTGTGTCCATTTGTATGTATGTATGTGTGTATGTAGTTGAATTAACATATGATTGAAAACTACTGCCTTACCGTCGTATTCTACATCAACCACAGCTTCTCTAAAGGTGAAAGATATAATGCTGGACATCCTTAAGCTCTCTAAAATGACCTGCAATAAAAGTTTTTCTATCTGATGAGGATTTCCTGAAGCTGCGAGTATAATAACATCTAATTATAAGAAGAAAAGATTACCCTGTAAGTTAGTGACATATTTCTTGTTTGAGCCCATGTCAACGGCTTCTCTCCTTCTTCATTTGATTCGTAAATTGCTCTTTGTTCTGCCTGCACTTGAAAGAGAGAAGATTTATTTTTAAACTTGGGATTCAAGATCACTTGCTGGACTTGCAATAAAACATGTGAGAAGTACGAATGGAGATTGGAGATAGAAAGAGATTTACCATACAAGGATAAAAATATCTCTTGTTGTACACTACCAGTGCATTTTAGCTTGTTGTAGTAGGATAACTATTTCCACTTAATTTTTACACTGGTTTTAGCACGCTGGGTTACGTAGTTAGCTTTTGGGGTGATTCATTAATAGTGTAAAAGTGTTGTACACTATGTTTAACTCAATAGAAAAAAACAAATTAACTAGCTAAGAACCAAAAGGAATCTACAGCCGATACCTTAACAGCTTCTAAAAGTTTCTGGTCGTCGTAGAGGTACTTGAGAATCCATGTCAAAGCACTAGCTGTTGTATCCTGGGCAGCAAAGAGTACTCCGATGACATTATCGGCTATTTGATCTTCAGTTAAAGTCTGCCCTTTCTTATCTTTGAAATTCAATAGATGACCCAACAGATCTTTCTCTACTGTTTTTTTCTCCTTCCTTTCAAAGATTATTTCGCTAAGTATCTGATTAAGCTTCCTCCTCGCCTTTGACAATAATAGAATATATAAATCAGCATAAAACGGTGGGGGGGGAGGGGGGGGTTTAGTAAGATTATCTGGAATGAAAAAGGGAAGCTGTACTTACCACCATAGCTTTGTAATAGGCAGTCCCCCGCAAGTTCGTAGGGAAAGAATTATAGCCCTTTTCTACTATGGAATAGTTCTTGTTAAGCTCATCTTTGTACTTAGCATCCAGCTGACCAAATATAGCAAGAATGCCAACTTCAAAGGAGAACTGTAGTATATATTTCCATGAGATTCACGTGTGAGAATGATTTATTGATCATTACGTTGTGGAAAATTCTAGGCGATCAAAGTAGTCTTGAAGATATACTTAAATAAACAAAAAGTGTGTTCGTTATATATATCTGAAACCTTAAACTTTTAGATTATATGGTCGCACAATTCAACAGGCAGTAAGTTATCAGTAAAGGACCTTCTTCAACAGACGGAATGTATTGATGACTTGGTTATTTTGCGACCATGATTCCAAGGAAGAAATGACCAAGGCCTCAATATCGCGAACTAGTTTACGCAGAGCTTCAGGAGATAACGAGCTCTGAATTAGTTTCCTTAGTTGAGAATGGTAGTTTCCTTGGTGAAAGAACAAAGCAGAATGGCCAATCAACTTCTCTTTGCTCTTGGGGTAAGTTGGTTTGAACAAGTGAGCGTTAGTTACAAGCACGAATCTGGCAGCTTCAGGACTAGCAAGCATAACACAAGGGTACCCAAGAATGTGTGTTTTGAATATATTACCATACCTACAAACAAATATTTGAAAAAGAATGAGTAAATGGTTTATAAGTAAGTTTTTTTAAATAATTAAACTGAATATATTTTCTTTGAGGAAAAACTATACCTTTTTTGTTTGTTAGCAAAGAAGACATTTGGGTCTTGAGAGTAGAGTTGGAGAGTTTCCCCTATGTACAGCCAACCCATCGAACCAGGAGGCAGCTTTGCTTTTTGTATGTCCTCCCATATTTGTTTCTTTGAAATGTAAAAGAGTAGAGCTGTGAGAAGAAATAGAAGGAAGTAAATAGTGGAACAAGCAATATTATTCTCCATCTATATGGAGAACTTCTGTTTTCTGCTTTGCTCTTCTATTACAAGTATTATTTAACTAGTGACAAGGGTTGAGAAAGAGTCGTTCCTATATATAGGAAAAAGAGGGATATATAGAGACGAAGATATATAGGAAGAAATGTTGGGTAAGAGGGGTTATTATTATATATATCTGATATGCCATATAATAGATTCATACATATCCAAGAAAGAAGGAAAATATTGGACCACATTTACCATATCATAAATATGCCATCTGAAGGAGACCTATCGTTTGAAACAAGACAAAACTCACACGGCCAATAGCTGAGTATTTTCTGTGCTTACTTGTTTCTGCGTTCCTCTTATTTTAGAGCAACGTTTTTCGTTGTGTTCTCATAAATTTGTTATTTTTCCTTTTTAGTTTTTTCTTTTTTGTCTGGTGACTCTGTTGGATCATACTTTCGAGATAAGATGAGAAGAAATGGTGTTTATCAAGGCTCATTCAAGCAGAATTAAATCGTCTTTCATATTTAGTAGTTAGTAAAAAGTATATAAAATACATAATATAGATCTTATAGACTATAGTATGCTAACCGAGTTGCTTAACAAAATAATATCCTCGTAATGGTATCGCAAATTCAAAAGTATCATTGCGACTGAAAAATGAGCGTGTTCTAGCCATCATAGAAATAGAGTGACGATGGTTCGAACAGATATTGATGGCAATAGAGTGATGGATTTTGTTTTAACTGATAGCACTAACGTAATTTTTCTCTGAGGAATCTTCAGTATATTTGTTTTTTCTTTTGACTATAGAACTAATCGGGTACAGTATACTAGTGTAAAGTGTGATGCCACGCATGTGATGCTTTATCCACCTCAGAGTTAGATTTTAGATGGTTAGGGTATGATATTGATGTGTGAGGCTTCAGCTAAGAGAATATTTTCCATTCTTATGGTGCACGAAAATGTTGCCCAACCAAATTATTTTGTACTGAGATAAATAAATTCTGGCTAGAAGTATGCTACCCCTAAGCAAGAATCAATTTCGAATAACCATTAGAACCATGAATATCTTCTATAGTTAGGCTTAAAAGAGAACTTAAGACTAAAGTGTCTTGTATTGGTTGATAGCATAATATATTTTCCCTTATATGATCTTACAATCGTCCAAGATTCATTTTCTTAACGGATAATCCATTCAACTACCTATACACATGAACCATGATAGTTGTTTATGTTACTGTTTGTAAAATTGTTCTACTGCCCGAGAGGAAAGGCACTCTGGTTCGCCCATAAACACTGGTTATGATTACGTGTACTTAGGATTATGGGTCATGCATTATGTTAGAGGGGAATGTAATGTAGTAGCAGGAGGTGTCACAACACCTACTATCCTTCAATTTAAATTAATTAGGATATTGTTGAAAAGGTTTGAATTTTATACTTACTTTGCACTTATTAATTATGTACCCGTATTATGATATAAAAGCTTTTAGATCAGATGCTCGCCGATCATGTTCATCTATAAAAGATTATTTGACGTTAGATTTTTCGAACATTAGATGGTAGTCACCATCAAGCATAGCTGGATGAGACTCGTATCAACATCATTATGGTCCGTGCTTATCAGTCATGAGTGAAGAAGAAACTGGTAATTAACCGAGAATCAGAAGAACTATTTGGCTGAGAATTTATGCAATTACAAAGAAATGTGGTCAAATGAAAGAGTTAAGCTTGCAAAAAAAAAAAAAAAGGAAGCATCTCTCTGTGAGATACGACTGTCGAAATGCAAACTTAAATCAATCGGTTGGAGAATGTCGCACTATTGTCCAAGTGAATGCTCATTGAAATGTCGAGCTGCAAATGGTGTTGCGAAGTACTATATGAGTTGCACTCTCGTTCTATACAGCACATTAATAAATAAGATCTTAAAATTAAAAGTTTTGAGTTTTGACATTTCAAACTCCATGTGCAACTCGTTACTCAATCATTAGGGCTATTTTCTTTCTGACCCAAGAACTCAATCCGTTTTCAGAACTTCGATGTCCTCATTACAAAAGAGTTAAGAGGCGATGTATACAACCATCTACCTATTTCTCATGATCCAAGTTTAACCTACATTGGCTCCAAAAATTGAATTTCATTGTCATTTATTAAAATGTTATTGCAGTCGTGCTTTTGTGCAAAAGTTTATATCTAAATTATTACTGCGAGACTTTCCGAAGCTTTCTTCCAATTAGGATGTGAACGTAGAAGCAAAGTAGTGTTAATGGAAGACAGAAAAAGGTCATCGAAATGGGACCTAGCTAATGTGCTGATTAGCGCAACCAGACAAGTTCATCTTCAGTTCGTTTCTAATGAGTAAAACAAATACAGCAGGATTTTCTGAATCATACTCAACTG
This sequence comes from Nicotiana obtusifolia, assembly GCA_002018475.1. Lineage (NCBI taxonomy): Eukaryota > Viridiplantae > Streptophyta > Magnoliopsida > Solanales > Solanaceae > Nicotiana > Nicotiana obtusifolia. The sequence goes on from MCJB01052994.1 coordinate 10,912, forward strand.
AATGGTCTTCTCGATCGCCATAATAATGTATTCTTCGAAATAAGCGAAAAAGAATAAGATCCAACAAAGATTGCAAAGGATTTTGCAAAGAGAATATATATAAATGAGACGCTGCAACACGGCACGGCGCTGCCATCTCAACAGTAACATTATATACACCACTGATTCTTCAATCTTTAAAAGTGAAACTAATCTTTACTATTTATATAGGGATAGATATAGTCAACCATCTTCTTTTTTTACTCACAAGTGACAGTACACTCTCAAAGTACTCTGACCGAGGCTTGTAATTATTTCAATTCAATGAATTTGTTGCATGATATTTATCATCCAATATATCCTATATCGTTTTTGATATGATGTCCTAGGGATACTACTATTATCGTTTTCTCAAGGCGACACGTGAAATATATATACTGTGTTTATCATTCGTAGTTATAATTTCAGCAAATTTGTTATTTATAGCTATATTTAAATTTTATAGCAAATTCATAAAAAAATTAATTATTTTAAACTGAAATAGAAGAGCAACAAACTCTTGTAGTTTAGCTGATTAGAGCGTCCCTAAGTTAGCAGATGTCTTGAGTTTGATTCCCTATATAAGAGCATTTTATTTTTCTGTATTTCTGTATTTCGCCTTGGTTGTATTTGTTACGCGTTTGAATACAGTCGATACGAGTTGTATCTCACTACTAAAAAACTGTGAAAAACATCCAGAAAAATCGACCGAAATCGGTCGGAATCGAAATAAAACCGACAGATTTCCCGTTTTCAATTCGTCGAAAAAATAATGATCGTAAATGGGGAGCGACCGCAGATGGTCGATATTTTCGACCCGAAGACGGTCGGTAATTGTCAATGCACTTTGACCAAGTTATCTGACACAAAATAATCTTACCGATCAAATTCGGTCGGTATTGTTGAAAATAATTTTAAGTTATTTTTAAATTAGCGATCGACATTAGTCGGGATTTTAATTATTTATTTTTTAAAAAATTGTTCAATCCGATCGAAATCGATCGAAATTATTAAAATATTTAAAATTTAAAATCAAAAATTCCGACCGAAGTCAGCCGGTCTGTTCCAGTTTATGTGAACCTATTTCCTTTTTGGTCCGTTACCAAAAGAATGACCCCTTTCTAAATTCGAAAATAATTTAGCTAAACTTACAATTTTATCTTTAATGAGAAGTTTTTATAACCACGCAAATACTGGGACCCATTTTTGACTTGTTTGGAACCATAAATTTCAAAAGTCTTCATTTTTTCTTAAACTCCGTGCCAAATCAAATAGTTCACATAAATTGAAACGGAGGGAGTATTAAAAATCAAAAATTACGACCGAAGTCAGTCGGTAAATTTATATTTTTGAGAAATCAAATGAACATTTTCGACCGACTTCGGTCGGTAGGCGGTCAGTTTTCTGGGTAAATTTTTGGTAGAATATAGCTGTTTTATAGTTGGACCACCTGCTAACAACCAATCACCTATAATGGCAGCATTACATTGCTGCCATTCAACCAATAACAACAACAATAACAACAATAATAACCACAACAATAACAACTATCAAAACTATATTAACAAAACATCATCTCCATCTCCACTAATCTATATTAACAAAACATCACACCCAACAACAAAATGTTTCACAAGTTAAAAGTTCAAACATCATTCAATGAGTATTTTGTACTACATCATCTCCATCTCTACTACTAGAAGCTTCATCTTTGGCATGGTTAGAAGGATCACGACGAGAAGGATTAACATCTGGGGAAGGCTCACGAGACCGAGGAACGGGGAAAGCACCACTAGCAAGAAGATTGGCCAGCTGATCTTGAAGGACATTAAATTGTTGGTTCCTCTTTTCTTGTGAACTTGAAGGGTATCAAATTGTTTATCTCTATTTTGTTCTCTACCCTTTATCTTTTCAAACTCTGCTGTCAGCTTTGCGATCTTCTTCTCCATAGACGAGAGAATCGACCTATCAATTGCCTCGCTCTGGGCGGAAGTCCCTATACCTTGCAATCCAACCCTGTAGCGTCGAAATGATCTCTCTGGGAGGCCGTATGCTATCCCCTTTTTAGGACCACCGACAACATCCAACCATATCGTCTACGCTTCTTCGTCTGAGAGAGTTGGTCGCTTGCCTTGCTCATTCGGTGGCAAGCTCTGAGTGTACTCCTCCATACTAGTCTTGTAGCGATCCTTTATTTAAAAGATAAAAAATTATTAACTATATAATATTATAAACATTAATTTCAAGTTATAGTAGTTATGAAACTTACATATGCAATCTCCACCAGGTCCTCAACCCATCTAGTTGGATCTGTCAGTGCCTTTTTCTTCCGGATGTGAGTCTCCATGAAGAACTCATCATGAGTCATCTTCCTTCCATATTTTTTTCCTACAAATATAATAAAACATGTTAACTAAATTAAAAAATATAAATATATTTCAATAAAAATAGAATTAAATATTTTAAGAAATTACTTGCAGTCTCCTCGTAGTCCTCATGCTCCTTGCACCCACACATTGCAAGGAGCCACCATTCTCAGATGCTCGGGCCTTCTTTCCCTATTCACTCATCTTCTCGAATTTCTCAGTGGTCCACTACCTCAGCAGATCCTCCCATAAATGCGGTAGAATCCACGAAGGCTTCTTGCTCTTCTTTAGAGCAGAACAGAAGGAATCAGATAGTCACTTACCGCATTTGAACTCAAAATTTGCAAGAATGTAACTGTTATGTCAGTCCGCCCAGACACACTTAGTCTGCAAATGAAGTGTGTAATGTTAGATGGAATTATTGTTAATATAATGCTTAAATAGATAAGAATTGTATTAAAATATTAAATTTGTTGAAAAATTTTCTCCACGAGCTTTGGTGGAAATTCACTCCAAGTGGCATAGGGTGCATCATACAACTGGCCAAGAGTTTTAGTGACTACCTTGTAGTCTGATGACTAGGTATGAAGAACAAATAATTCCTTCTTAAAGAACCGACGATTAGGATAATTCCTATTATACATCCAACTACGATATTCTATCTACATAAAGAACAAATAAATTACATGTTATATTAATCATAATTCAAATTAATTTATAGAATTAAGTCACATGATAAACTTTAGTTACAAAGTACAACATTTAAATAATTTGAGTGCATATTAGTTTGAATACAATATTGTTCTAACCCTACCATTAAACATAATTAGACTCGCTAAATTAGCTAAGCCATTCAATTAGAGTAACTCACATACTATTAATCTTAATTAATAAACCCTAAATCATAATTTAATATGCCCTAAATCATAGTTTATTAAGCCTTAAAATCATGATCAATAAAATTTTAAAAAATAAAATTAGCTAAGCAAAAGCATAATCATTAGCTTCTAACATAATATCTTCTAAATTAGCTAAGTCAAGTACCTTACATGATATCATAAACAAAATCAATAAGAGTAAACCCAAAATCTAAAGAATTATAAATCAATCGAAATAATCCCAAATTGTAAACCCTAGTTTATACAATTGAAAGAATTTAAAAAACTAAAATTAACAAATATAGATAACTAACCTTCAAAGAGAGGAGAGAGGTATGATTTTGGGAGTGGTGCGGCAGTGGGCGGCGCGTCAATGGTGGCGCGGCAGGGGTGGGACCAAAGGAGAACGGGAAGAGACAAAGTGAGGGGGGTTTGATTTTGAGTGAGAAGGGAGTGATGAGTTGATTTGGGTGGGATTTGGCAAGGGTTCGCGGCTGTGGAAGAAAGCGTGAGAGAAAGAGAAAAGAGAAAAATAGGGAAGAAACCCATTTGTGGCAGCCTAAATTAAGATTTTCCGTCCAACTTCGGTCAGAAATTACGGTAGGCATATTTAAGTTAGTGCTTGACCATTTGACCACACATTTCTGACCTAATCGGTTGGTATTCAAATTTTAATTTTAAAAAAATTAATTTAATGAAAATTCCGGCCGAAGTTGTAACGACCGGATCGGTCATTTTTTGCTTTCTAGAACCCTGTTCCCTTAAATAAGAACCCCGTATGTATTTTTACTATTTTATGACTTGTAGGGATGGTTAGTTCGGGTTTGGAAGAGTTCGGGTTGAAAGCGGAACATTCCTTAATATTGGCTTAAAATAGTTAAGTTTGACTTGGGTCAACACTTTTAGTAAACGACCTCAAAATCGGGATTTGAAAGGTCCCAATAGGTTCGTATGATGATTTTGGACTAGAGCGATGTTCGGATCGGGTTTTGGATGGCCCGGAAATATTTTGGCACTTAATATTGAAGATTAGCGCATTGAAGGTTTTTCAAGTTTTTTAAATTTAGTTTGGAGTAGATTTTGGTGTTATTGAGATCTGTTTGGGATTACGAGCCCGTGAATAGTTCCGTATGGTGATTTAAGACTTGCACACAAAATTTGGTGTCATTCCGAGTTGATTTGATAGGAATCGGACGCACGAAAGTGTTTATAGAGATTTTTGAGTTTCATAATGCGATTCATGCATTTTGGCGCCCGACTCGTACTTCTAGATGTTATTTGGTATTTCTAGCGCGCGTGCAGGACTGTATTACTTTGTTGGATGTGTGAGTATTATTGGGTGGGGTCCCGGAGGCGTCGGGAGTGGATCGGATTGGAAATTAAACTCGGAATCCGACTTGGGGGACTACTGGTGCACCAACTTTGGTGCGTCTGCACCTGCGAGATTTTGGCCGCAGGTACAAGCTTTTGATCACAGAAGCAGTTTTGAACGAGGGGACTGCGGCCCGCAAAAGCAACCTTGCTTCTGCGATGTAGGAGCCGCAGGTGCGAGAAGGGGTCGTCCAGGACTGGGTCGCAGGTGCGGAGCCCTTTCTGCAGGTGCGCCCAAAGCTGGGCTGGGTGTCTTCTGTAGAAGCCGGCCTTTGTCCGCAGAAGCAGTGTCGCAGGTTCGACCTAAGGTCCGCAGAAGCGGAATCGCTGGAGGCAGTGAGGTCTTTTGATGTCGGGACTTAGGCAATTTTAGCTCATTTCTTTCATCTCTTGAGCAATTTTAGATCTTTTTGGAGAGGGGTATTTACCTAGCTATTGAAGGTAAGTAATTTCTATCCAATGTAAGTTAAATATATAGATTATGGGTAGATTTTAACATGTAAAATAGTGAAAATTATGAGTTTAGTTGAAAAATCTAGGTTTTGATAAAAATGGGATTTAACCATGAAAAGGGTTATGGAATTAGGTGAAAATTATATATTTAAGTTCGTGAGGTTATGGGTAACAATTATTTTTTAAAATTTTTCAAAATGCGGGCACGTGGGCCTTGGGGTAAATTTTAAGAATCTTCCAATTTGGATTGGGTAATTTCTCTAATAGCTAAATTATTAACTTTTGAGCGTATATTAATTTTTTATATAACATTTGGCTAGCTTCGGATTGTTCGGCACCATTTGTGGCTGGAAAGTGAGCTTTGAGACGAGGTAAGTCTCTTGCCTAACCTTAAATCCGGGTAGTTTAGGACCCAAATCATGAAATACTTTGTAATGTTTGCACCGTACTTGTTAACTAAAGTGCCTAAATTATATTAAAACTTGATAAAGGATTTGTAAAGACCGAATTTCACATACTTGAGTTTTGGCAGGTTACTTGACCATTAATAGAGATTGTACTTCTTTGTGTATTAGCCTTATAATAGCTTTTAAATCGGATGTTCGTAATGTATCCTCGCTTCTTGTGGAGCGGGCTGAACGCCTCAGCAGTATCATAGATGCATCTATGGTTCGTGCTGCTTGACCCTCGGCAGTGTACACATTATTCTGAATCGGGTTGTACAACCCCGGCATAAATCCTGCGTGTTAATGCTTGAAGCCCGAACACACTTGATATTATTTTTCATGAATTGAGAGATTATAATTTACTTATTTGTTCGGAATTTATTTAGAATTAGTAATGGAAGACTCTTGAGATTTACTATTAGTTAAAGAATAATTTAATCACTGTTGTCATTGTGTTAATATTAGTATTCACATACTCCATGTCTATTTAGCATTTCTATATTTTATTGTTAGCCCATAGTAACTGTTGATGTTGACCTCTTGTCACTACTTCTTCGAGGTTAGACTAGATACTTACTGGGTATATGTTCTGCATTAATCGTGCAGGATCTGAGGCAGGTGCATCTGGCAGTCATTTCAGCGCGCACCCCCGTTACCCCGAGGCGTAGTGGTGAGCTACTCTTCTGAGTTCGTTCTGCAGCACCCAGAGTCTCTATTTTGCATTTATTTTTTGTCTACCCTATTTTAGAAAGTAGTTTAGAGTTTTGTATATTCTACTAGTTGCTCATACACTTGTGACACCAGGTCTTGGAACATATGCTAGTACACTTTATGATTTTTGGGCGTTTATTTCACTGCATTTGCTCATACGTTGGCTTTCGTCTTATTTTATTAAATCTTCTATTCCTTATTTTCTTAATGAATAAAAATTTAACTACTTTGAATTATTACAAGGAACAATTACATGGTTAGATCGTCGTTGGCTTATCTAGCGGCGATGTTGGGCGCCATCATGGCCTATAGGAGAAATTGGATCGTGACATAAGTCGGTCGGTTGTATTACTTTGTTTCCGACCAAATTCGGTCGGTAAATTACTTTCTGACCAATTTCGGTCAGTATGCTCTGAACGGATTTTGATAGTTTTCTAGTAATGTCCTTTATATACACCCATGTATACAGCGAACAAATACAATTGCCATAGGCGGTATTCGTTGCACGTTTGAATACAAGTGATACAAGTTGGTAACAATTGAACAGTAGCTACGAATGGTAATTAGGCAAATTATAGTTACTAGACTCTAATACTTTATGAAAATTCCTCTATTTGAAACGCAGTAGTTTAACCACTAAAATAAAGGGGTAAAACACTCTCCGTCAAGAAGTTTTCATTTCCTACGTGAGACTTGTACTTAAGCGCGAAGGACTCACAGTATCTCACCACACCTATTGAATCGTGAATGTTAATTAAAACTATTCTAGCTTTCATTTCTAGAAGTACTGGTGTTATTCAAATGAAAAGTAACATTAAGGTCCCACATATTAGCCTTTAGCAATATGTCATGTGCTTATAAACCCTGTAAGAGAGTAATAAGTGTACCAAATTACTAATATGATCTGCTACATAATTAAAGTCACATTCAACTCCTCGAACTTCTTTGACTAATGTTTGTCACTGTCAAGAAACAGCAAAGTCGCAAACATTTTCTAGAACTTCTAATTAGCTTTTACTTTTGCCTATATATCTATGGTGAGGAAGATAATAAGAGAAGTGTACGACTTGGGTTTTCTTTCACTACACCATAGCAATTTCCCACTTGGTTTAATCTCATTTGTCTTCACTTTATTGAACAAAGCAAAGAAATGTGGATAAGAACATTGAAAATAGTGCATGTAAATCATCAAACTGGTGGATGGTTGAACATCTAAGCTTTAGGTCTTGTTGAGATTTTTTGAATCTGCGAAAATATTCTTATGCCCTAAAGTCAAACACTTTATCTACAACGCATGGCATCAACAGTTACAGTACAAATGAATACTAATTGATCGTAACACCTGCATATATTGTCACTCTCAAGTTGATTCTTAATTATCTAATGATGGGCTTACTTTGCTGGTAAATACAGTTAAATTTATAACCGACGCGTTTGTTCTAAAGTTTTTTTGAATAATATAGCACAATGATGTTATAGAGAACATATATTATAATATAATATCCAAATTCAGATTCGAAAAGAATTTGACTTTTATAGTGAATAATTGTTATATAGGTATGTTATTACAGAGAAGAGTGTTAATAAATTATCTATTAAAGCTAATGAATTTTATTTGTTTGTTAAATGTACTCGAAATGAAATCTTTTTTCTTTTCTTTTCCATAGAAGTTGTACGTTCTTGGAAATGTGAAGCGATGTAGAAATCGTCCACAATATTATATGGATTGATAACACTTCAGAGGAAAAGGAAAAAGGGTTTTCAAAATTTAGAAGATGAAAACAGGGGGAAAAGGGGACAAGTGCGCATAGAGATACCCAAGAATGATGCTCCATATCAATTATCTGCCAAATTTAGCCAAACTAGCTGACTTTTCTTTGATTCCCGATTTGGAACTTACTGCTGATAGAGAACTATCCTACACCCCACTTCCATTTTTGCACATTGACACTTGGTTTTCTTATTCCTACACATTAAATATAATTTAATATTCTTTATGTTTCAATTCAGATGAGATAATTTGACTCGATACAGATAATTTTTTTTTTTGAAATTTGTGGTCTTAAAAATTTAACGGATAAAAACTTTGTGGGGTTCTGACATTTTTATGGTCATAAAAGTTTTTCATTAAGGGTAAAATGAGTAAAATGAAGAGTTTAAAGTTAAATTATTACTAATTATAAAAATATATCATTCTTTTTTGAACCAACTAATAAAAAAAATATGCCATCTAAAATAAAATAGAGGAAGTACTCGTGGTATGTTATCCGTAAAAGACATCTGAGTATTAGGTTGGTCAGAGGATAAGTTTTTTGCTCTTTAAAATGATGCTACATGAATTATGTAAGATAAGTTGTTGAACGTAGTTTGATTCCGTTTTACCTAGTTCACTTATAAGATTAAATAATACGTAAATGTATTCATTTTCTCAGTATTGACACGATCAGTACTACTATCGGAGTGAAACAAGGGATCTAAAGAAGAAGAGAGGCTAGACTATATCAGTAACAAACCTTGTATATGTATATTTTCAAATATTTTGGAGATAAATACCAATTAGAAGGCTGAGACGACCCATAAAGCACTTGATCATATCATGATATGATTTATAAGCCTACTTGGGTCTTGAGTATTTATTTGTAAGGACGGAATTCTTTGTTTTGTAATGGATAGTTTCAACTCCGTGAAAAAGAATTCGGTCAAATTTTTCTTACATTGAACCATTCCTATATCATATATGTGTATGTGTAAATACAGGTACCATGTATATATTTTATATGAATATATGAATTCATTTGGTTCTTTTTATTCTTGCTCGAGCTGGATGATTAAAAATTATCATGTCCAGTTCTCGGGGGATGGATCTATAAGAATTCACCTATCGCAATAACAAAAAAAACCTGACTTGAATGATATACTTACATGACAATTTTATAAATGAGGAGCTACAGCTTGTACTGTTTAGGACCGAAGATTTAGGATCCGTTATTCATTCCAAATATTTTATGAAAAAGTTAATTTTGGTGAAGTTTGATTTGCGAGCCCTCTGTCTCACACATCTATCCAAAAGCAAGTGTAGTTTACCGGTTCAACTGAATGCTCCTATTTCTCGGCGAAGATCGTGTGAGTGTGCAGTTATGCTTCGAATGTGCCCACGCTCATCCAAACCGGCATAAAAAAAGACTCAATGCAAGAACTTGGAAGAAGAAAATAAAATAGGAACAAGCGCGCTGGTCGTTTAGTTCAAAATGAAGATTTCTTTCCCCTATTATTCTAGGAACAATCCTCATCGCCATTCTTGAAGTTGGATGGAACTAACATATAAAAAATGAAACTCAAACTTATGGTGCCATATAAGATAAGCATTTCCTGATCCGATAAAGATTTCGAGATTAGAATTGAGTGACGGCAGCGGTTCCTCCATAATAACGCGTAAACCATGTCAAATCAAGACCAATCAATATCCAACGAAACGGATTTGAACTTCTTCTAGAATAGGACATGAATTTTGTGGTAAGTTTTGACATGTTAAAAAGTTTTTTTTTTTTCCTTTTTTCAGCTAAAGTCCCAAATAGTCATGATTTGACCCAAAAAGAGATCATAAGCTATATTTTGAATTTGAAGTTTTGGTTTTCAAAATCTAAAATTAAATTAATTCTATTAACAAACACATATTTAAAACAAAAACTTCCAAAACTTATTGTCAAACGCCTACTTAGTACTTTAGAACTTTTTTTATTTCCTATAATATTTGGGCGTAATTGATTTATTTTGCTATTACGTACAAAAATTAATTTTATAGCTTTGGCCGCGGTAAATTTAAAGTTGAATAATTATCCATAAAACTATACAAATATAACAAAAATAGAGAATTTTAATATAAACTATATTAAATTAAAGATAACAGTGTTTGGGAAATGTATACATTACGAAAGGACTTAGTAGACCGTTGAGCTAGCAATTTTTGTCTGCTCAAATCAAGAAAATTAGACAATCTCCCTGCAGCTGTTGGTATTCCTTAACCTCCCCCCCCCCCCCC
>MCJB01052994.1:22458-34702 GCA_002018475.1 Nicotiana obtusifolia
CCCCGATTTTTTCAATTAGGTTTGAAGTTAAAGTCTAAAGCATGAGGGCATGAGGGCATCCAGAGGCGTATGAGAGCCGGAAGTTGAAGGATGTAGAACGGCGCTATCCCACCCACGAAAAAGAATTATTGGCTGTCTTCCATTGCTTACGCCTTTGGATGCACTATCTGCTGGGAACCCCGTTCGTGGTCAAGGCAGACAACACAATTGTTAGCCATTTCATGACCCAGCCAAAGCTGAATGGCCGACATGCCAGGTGACAGAAACTTATAGCGGAATTTCACATCAACCTGGAGTACCGAAGCGGGAAGACCAACCAAGTTGCTGATGCGCTCAGTTGAAGGGCCGATTTAGCATCGGTGTGCCTACTCGCCACCCTAAGGGGAGCGAAGTGGCCACCACTATAAGAGACCAGATACAAGATATACTCCCAAAGGATCCTGCTGCACTGTATTTGGTCGACTTGGTAGGATAGGGCAAGACTCGCTAATTCTACATTTAAGATGGTTCCTGAAGGTGAAAGGGAACCGACTTTATGCTCCTAAAGGAGGAGATTTGCGAAGGACTCTTCTGATAGAGTGCCATGTTACTTTGTGGGCCGGCGATCTAGGTGAAGAACGCACCATGGCGTTATTGTGTCGTGCTTATTATTTGCCTCAAATGGCTGATGATGTTGCTCAGTAGGTGAAGACCTGCTTAGTATACCAAAAAGACAAGTCAGACCGCCTAATACAAGCAGGCATTTTGGAGCAATTTCATCTTCCAAAGAGACCTTGGGAGAGCATTTCACTAGATTTCATCACCCCGCTGCCCAAGGTCGGAGATCTCACAACTATCTTAGTTGTAGTTGATCGGTTTTTCAAATATGCTATCTTTATAGCTGCCCCACAATATATCAGCAGAAGATATAACTCAACTGTTCTTCTCTCATGTTGTCAAATATTGGAGTCTACCTAAAGACATCGTTAGTGATAGCGGTCACACCTCCTTTTTCCCGAGGGATAGAGAGTTTTTCCAATTAAACTGACATTATTCGAAATGAGATTATTTATTTAATTAGAGTCGCCACTTGGATAATTATTATGGTGTTCCAAGACACCGGTTTATTTTTTCAAATTGAGAAAATTGACTCTATTTATGGTCTGCGAACACAAAAGACCGTGTAAGAAAATCTGTTAACCCGAGAGAAGGTATTAGGCATTTCCAGATTTCGTAGTTTTAGCATGATCGCTTTAATCATACCTGGATTAATTAATTGTTTAATTACGTATTTTAAAACTTATGTGTATTTTACCTTTTACCGCTTTTAATTATGGCATAATGGATTTATTTTTGAAGCGGATCACATGTGCGCATAAATGTTTTATTTGGGGCGCTAAAATCATGCCACGCTTACGTGTGCATAATTAATAACACTTTGTCAATTATCAAGATTGTTTTTGGTTAAAGTCGCGCGAACGCGTACTTTAATTTTATTTTGGGTATCATAACGTGAACATGTACATATTCATGATAGTAAATTAAATGCGCGCCTAAAACATTTCTACGATGTTCAAAGTTGTGTTGAGTTCCTAACATTTTGATAACGGAATAATTCATTGTGGTTCAGATATGAAATTATTTAGGCTAACGGGAGTTTGTTAATTAACTTCTAAGTCACCTCATCTTTATATATAAAGCTACAGAGTAACCTGTTAAGGTCTGAACTTGTTTACATATTGGCAATATTTAAAGGCTACTTACTTTAGGAAAAGGCAGTTAAATAGTGATGAAAGAAATTAGTCAAGACATTTAAGAGGCATCTAACAACTTAACACATTATTATCTTATCAAATATGAATTAATCAAATAAGATAGCAAATGGGCTCAAGCGAGAAGTCAATCTCATCACTGGACGACAGCCTGGGATTTTCGTATTTCCCACAACTCCAGGCCCAAAGTCGGGCTCAATCAAAACAAGATTAGAAATCCACTTACAATTATGGCAACAATTATTCTGAACCTAGCATGTTATCTTTAATCTCATACTTTCAAACACAGTACAGATCTCGACAAAAATTATTTTTGTTCCCTTATTCATATTAAGAAATCAAATCAACTAAATTCCAATATTCATGATAGTGTTCTGATTTAATTATACATATGCTTTTTTCATAAAAATACACTCTTATTCTAAAACAAACAGCTCAATCTAAATGTGAGATATTTAAAATTCATCTTAGATATGACGAACTATCGCGACCTTGAATGACTTTGAACTGCAACTAAATACTCAACCACAAGAGTCCTTCTCCATCCTTAATTACTATGATAATCACTTAGTAATACAGAATATCATGAGTGCATCTAATCTGAATTCACATTTAATCAAACCATGACATAACAGGACCAATTACAGGAAACGACAAACTTAACAAACAGAGCAGATGAAGTCACAATTTACTTTAGTCTATTTATGGTACAATTCACCAGATAATGAGAGCAATCAATTCGTGTTCACAAATTTGACAGAAAAACAAAGGAGGTGTCGGCTCTAGTTTATGGTACATACTGTATTTATAGAGATTGTGAGCTTGGTGTTTAAGCAACTTTATTTGGTGTTTCCTAAGTTGATTAGAATTAGAGATTTTAGTTTTCATTTAGGAATTTATTGAATTAGTGGCCAAGACTATTTTCCTTTTTCTTTCTTTTATACCAAGTTTCTTAAACGAAGGGGCACTCCCCTATATTCTATTTCTGTGCTCTCTTTTTTAACAAACTGAGTTTGAGGAAATACTAGGAAATATTCTTCTAGGAGCAAAACTTTGGGTCTTTATAAGTATAATAATTTTTATGAGAGAAAGAAACTTGAACAAACAAGAAAATTATGATATTTCTATATAATTTTGTGACTTTCCAAAACAATTTTTAGTTTAGCGTATTTTAACTGTTTTAAGTATTTGAGTCCTCTCTCTTTCATTATCTATTTGGTAGGTGGAATTTTGAGTTACGATTGGCCTTAGTAAAATTACTAAATCAGAGCAATTTTCTAGTTTCATTTTTATTTGTATTTTGGTACTTTAAAATGTTTCGTTTCAATGTTATTTATTACTCTATTTGTTAAGTATATATTTTTACTCAATAAATAATACTATGATTTGTTTCATAGGTGACTTCAATATCGTAGCTAAGAAATGCTAGACAAGGTGTACATGTAGGAATTGTGTAGTTCACATATAATCATAAGTTAAAATAAAACCCGAGTTCCAAACCTTATATAAGTATATGTAGTTAAATGAAAAGCCTAGATTATATTTTCCTGGAAAACTATAGATGGTTTCTGAAGGAACAACATATTTAGATCTAGTACAATATTCTTCGACCAAAACTAATTTGGTAATTATTAGAAATTAATTACTATAAGAAATATTGTTCTTTTACCGATAATTATAATTTTATAAAGCTAGTCCTCAGTCTATAGTAGATTCGAGAAATAATGTCAGCTGCATTATGCATATTTGTGAAAAATCATTGAATTCCACTGTCTTGAAGTCATATGGACTGACAGGTAAAACTCTAATCTAAGGATATAAACATTGTTGGACATTAAGACAAAAGCTGAAAGAAGTACATCCTCGACTTCAAACACATACACGGTGAGCCTAAATTCTTTTACAAAAGTTATAATCAAATTCATTTTTTCTAACTGGTATGTTCAAATTTTAATAAAAATTTTAAACAATCTCTATGAAGTAAAATTAACAAAACAATAAATATTAAATAAAAATAGTACTAGAAAATTAAAATGATATTATCCGACGGCGGATTCAAGAAGTTTGAACACTTCCGATTCTAAAATATCTAGTTGCTGCTGCAAACTACTTTCTCTAAAGCTTTAAATGTAAACCATATGTTTAATAAAGGGGAAAATGCATAAGTACCCTTCTGAACTAATTACACACTTTATTTTTGGGGTCCTATCACCTTCCTTTACTACTAGAGAGTGTGTTCCACTCTCTTTGAGAGAGTGAGAAGAAAAAAGTGAAAAAGAATATTTTTATAATTTTCTGTTACAATCAAAAAAATTACTCTCTTCGTGTTTTCTTTTCTTCTTTTCTGGCGAAGACCCTGAACGCCGATGACCTTCTCCGGCGAACTATTTTTTCTTTCTTTTATTTTTCCTCTAATCTTCTTACTCTCACGCTCACCATTATCTCGATATCATGATCACTACCTTCACCTTCCCCCGCCTTCTTTTTATTCTTCACCCCGTTTAATCTTCACCTCGGCACCATCACCTCAGCACCATCATCATTACCCAGACCCAGATCTTATCTCTCCAGCTTTTCACCGGAACATAGAAGTCACCGAAAAAATAAAATCAAAATTCAAATTCACAATGGGTAACAATAAACTCCCCCGCCGGTAAAATGGAGTTTCTGAAATTTCAATATGAAACAAACAACAGACACATATACAAAGACTTTAATCAAACAAGGACTGGATCAAAGAATGAATCCTTATGAACGGTTGAAAAAATTAAATGTGAAGAAAGAATGAAAAAGAAAAAAGAGTAATAGGATAAGAAAGACAAAAAATGGAAAAGAAAGAAAAAAGTTCAAAAATTACGAAATAGACACATGGCAGTGTGTGTATATCACTGTCGGCCAAGAATTTGGTTCTCTAGTTTAGGGTGATATCTATTCCGTTTAATAAAAGTTTAGGGGGATGACAGGATATCGCATAAATAAGTTGTGTAGTAGGAACTTAGACTTTAGTTCAATGGGGGTACTTATGTATTTTTCCTAATTAGTAGCCTCTGAAATATAGTCGGTTTTTCAACTACACACTCTACCTTTGTGAGGTTTCAATTCTCTTGAATTATTTTAAAGTTAAATAAATTGATTTTTAAAGTACCACAATCAAATTTTTGTTGGGCAGTGAACTACACTCCCTTGACACATCAGTATTTTTTTTTTTCCTCCAACAGCTGCCTTCTTCTACCCAAAATCAGCCATGAAAACCAGCTGAAAACCAGCCCAAACAGCCACTAAAAGCTCACATTAACACAGCCTGAAAACCTTCGAAACCAGCCACAAACCTCCATCGAAACGACCCCTTTTACACCCGAAACAGTTGTCCAAATCTGGTCGAGTCGGTATAACTTTCATCTAGATCTTGGTTCAAGGTCGCCGTCGAGGTTATGGTTGATTCGTTCTATTCTATTTGAAGCTCCACTTCACACACAAAAAATAATTTGTTTGTGAAAAAAATAAAAAGAGAAAGAAGAAAAACAGAATAAATGGAAGAAAAATGATTAGACAAAGTCACCGGCTATTGAATATCCCCGGATTTAGAGAAGAAACAAAAAAAGAAGTAAAAGAAAAAGGAAAAGAAAGGAAAAGGAAAAAGAGAGAAATTATATAAATCACTAAAAATGGTAAAAAAGCAAAAAGAGAATCTGAAAATCGTTTTTCTTGCTTCTCACGCTCCCAAAGAGAGTGAATTACACATACTCTGTCATGTAAGCTTTAAGGGTGTAAATAATTCTATTTTAAAATAGTTTTGGGGGTAATAAAACTCCCACAAAGATAAAGTGTATAGTTGGAAAACCGGCTATAGATCGGGGGTACTTATTTATTTTTCTTTATTTTTAAATAAGTCAAACTATTACTTTACTTATATATCATTAAGAATTTCTTTCCTTTTATACGAAAAAAATCTAGTTTTGTATTAAATGTACTAAATAATATTTTTTTGAAAGTACCTAAGAACCTATTTTTTTTTAAGAAAATGGGGCCCTCCAAATTTGAGGCATAGGGCACAAGCCTTATTAGGTAAACCATTAGAGCGGACCCTGCTGCTTAGACGCCTGCTGTTGGCTTCAAGCAAATTTTTTCGTTGCTCAAGTTTAATAGAGAAATGTCTTTCTTAATTTTGTCAATCATTTTCGTTAATAAATTATGCTGAAACTTCATACGTAGTTATGTAGCCTTGGAGAATGAAGAATGATGTTCAAATATTTATGTTTAATTTCAGGATTTGAACTCCAATTACGTCTTGTATATGCTTTATCCTTTCTTTCTTATGTGATTTGCGTGTTCTCATCTATGAATGGTCAAATATTTGAAGAAATTTGGTGGAGTCTGAAGCCAGGGAAATTAACCTTGAATACTGTAATCCTGTAGATAAACAAACGTAAAGATGAAGAGTGAAGATAAAACAGATAGCAAGTGATATTGTTTATGTTTAATTTTTACCCTGTCAATATCATACTACTCTGCTATAAACTACTGTCGCAGGGTAAAGTATCAGCACAATTTGCTCTTTCCTGCACTCTCTTGGCTTTCCTGGTATGAAGGTTATGAAATTTAGGAGTAAGTGATTTCGGTTTGGCACTCACTTCAATATGTTTTGCAACTACAAAGAGTGACACCATGTAATCTCTGGCCAATAATAAAGAAGAAAACTGCAGAGCAGTGACTTCAGAGAATCAGTTCTTACAAGCATGACATCCATAAGGAACAATGCAGTATTAATAATATTCAATGGAGGAGTACACATGCAAGTTTCTTCAAAAGAATATATGTAGCATGTAATAATTCTCATGTAGGTAGAAATATTTGCATTGATTTTTCATTCATTACATGTTATGAACACAGCAAAATCACCAATTATTCTAAATTTTATTAATCTTCTGTTTCTTCTCTTTCTCGTGGAACTGCACCAAAGTTCTTAACTAGCAAGTCCACAACAAGTGGTACCAAATCATCACAAGGAACAGCCTTCTTATATACTTCTCCCAAATGTGAATCACTCCCTATTCTGCCTCCTAAGAAAACATCGGCGCCTTCCACAGTCTTTCCATTCTTATCTCTAGTCAGGCATCCCATGAATCCAATGTCAGCAACTTGAACTTGTGCACACGTATTCGGGCAGCCTGTCCAGTGCATCCTCACTGGCCGTGTCAAAGAAACTTGCCGTTGAACCTCTTCAGTTATTTTCAGGGAACGAGCTTTAGTCTCGATTATGGCTTGTCCACAAAACTGGTTACCAGTACAAGCCACTAAACCTTTCATGAGAATTGGCGGATCAGGTGAAAATGTGCTCAGAACAGGCTCTTTGAGCAGTGTCTCAATCTTTGAGTTCTCAATGTTGGGAATAATAATGTTTTGTTCCACAGTAAGCCGGATCTCTCCTGAACCATACTCATCAGCTAAACGAGCTAGCTCATCCATATCATCTGCTTGAACACGACCCACTGGAATGTGAAGACCAATAAAGCTGTAGCCTTCTTGTTTTTGTGGATGTACACCAAGATAATCTCTTCTTTCCCATTGTTTCTGAACCAAGTCTTCTGGAGATGCTCTCTCAAGCTCTTTCTGTGGCATTCTCTTCTCGACCTCTGCCCTGAATGCTTCTACACCCTGCATTAGTTGAAATCATTACAAGTTAGATCAGCCAATTAAAATTCTCTACCCGTACAAGATAGGGGTAAGGCTTGCGTACAGATAACCCTCTCCAGATCCCACGTGTGGGAATATACTGGTACGACGTTGTTGTTGTTGTTGTTAATAGACACATAGCAGATATCTACCTAGAGGAGGATGTATCTTCAGTCTCCACCATTACATGAAGTAGGACTTGCTATAAAAGACTACTAAATCAGAAAATGTATTTTAGGTGGAAATAAGGCCCTTTATACAATGACAGCGAGGAGACTTAGTCGAGGCTAAATCATAAGACTAAGTAAGCATGAAAATTCTCAATGTTACCAACGTATCACTCACCAGTTCATCGATTAACCACATCATTCTACATTTCTGTCTGTTCCCTCTGAAACCAAGATCTCTAAAAGCTTCCAGTATTGCTTTGCAAACCGGAACAACATCATCGGCTGGAACCCATGCATCAAGAGGAATTGCCTCATCACATCTTTTTGCGCTGAAGAATCCACCCACAAGCAGGTTGAATCCAAATCGCCCATCTTTCGTGGCAGGCATGTACGCGAGATCGTTGATATGGGGATGCTCATAAAGATCATGAGAGCCTACTACACACGGATTCCACTTCCTTGGTCTGAAATAAAATCAAAATATTTCAACACTTTTGTTAACCTCTCCCTCAATAACAAGATCATAAGTCATATTCTCTTTCATTGTCAAATGAATGATTCCATTCTTCACAATCGTTGTCATGAAGATTAGTACAAAGATAACTACATCAGAGAGTTCTTCCCTCTTTTGAAAATCAGGGTAAAGCTAAGAAAGAAAAAACTCTCGTTTTGATTCTCAGTGTGTGCGTGGAGGGGAGGGGAGGGATATACTAGGTTATATACCACCTTGACTGATTTACGGGTAATCAAGTATGCAAAAACTGCACGCAACAGATGTCTTATGTACATAGGTAAATGCTGAAGAGTTTAACTTCCAGACACTGATAATGTAAATGAACAGTATAATTCACCTGAAAGATATTATAGGTATCTGGTCTTATAATAAGTAAGATTAATAACATAGAATATAAGGTTGGTTACCTCCTTCAACATGCTAAATTACATCGTAAGTTTTACAATGCAGTGTATATAAGTTAAATACAATACCAAATCCACAATTAATGGCTATAGCACGATCAACACATAGGAAAACATATGAACAGGAATACTGCATGCAAGAGACTTACAAGTTAGAAACTGCTGGATTGCCTCGTGAATTGCCAGTGATAAATTGGGAGAGCAAATTAGTGTAAGGCCTTGTGTCTACTATTTCTTCTGGATCAATTCCAGCAAGAGGATTTCCTACTGGATTCCTGACATTGTCCATGCCACTCTGCAAACTGGTCAACCCAACTTCTGCTAGTCCCTTTAGTATCTCCGGCACATCAGGCAGTACAACTCCACGAATCTGCCAATTTTGCCTTGTGGTAATATCAGCACATCCTTCCTTCCCGTATTTTCTTATCACACTCGCCAAGTATCGAGTTTGTGCACTCGTTGTTACTCCATTTGGAAGCTTCAATCTCATCATGAACCGTCCATCTGGTCACCGAAATATGGTAATGAAATAAGATCTTGAAATGCATTTTGGTTTTTCCTCATAAATCAAATCATAAAATAGAGTACTTGAGCATATCCCTACAAGTTCAGCTAGAACAAGATTAACTTTCGTGCATATACATAGCCTAGAATTAACTCCGCTTTGTGAGTTTCACAAAGCATAGCCAATCTTAGAGCTGAGGCGGATCCAAGATTTAAACTTTATAAATTCAACCTTCATGTTCTTGCCACTGAACCTAATGCATTTTCGCAAATTAGGGGTTCATATTTTAATATTTGTTGAAATATTAGTAAGTTTACATATATATATATATATATATATATATATGCTTTGTGTGAGGTTTAGTTGAACGGTTGGTTATACATTGCATCCGCATCTGCGGCCGAGAGTTACATAAGTTGATGGTTAGCATAAAACTAGTCAAATAAATCTTCGGATTATAAAATCAAGATGAATTGTCAGAATTTATTAACTAGTTTGGGAATAAGGTATAGTTGAGATAGCTATATAATTTGGACTGAGCTTCAGTACTTACATTGGTTCTTTCTTCTATGGAAGAGGCCAAGCCACTTAAGCCTAACATCAATATCATCCTTAGTAAGCTTGGACTGATCTATCTCTTCAATGGGTATCTTAGCAAGCTCTTCAATACCATTTTCCATGAACAACTTCATAGGTTCCTTCTCAATCTTGACCTTTTCTTGAGGATTTATGCCTTTTCTAAACTGCTCCTTGAGGATCCAATAACCATCTTTTTCCTCAACTCTAGGCTCTAGCCTCTCTGCAGCAACCTCTGGAGCCTCCGACGGTGCCACAGTCGGCGGAGTTGCATGGAGCTTGACAGCATTCTTGGGAAATCTAGCTGGATTTGGCAACGAAGGTGCCAGAAATTTAACAGAAAAAGATGCCATTTTGGAAGTTTGGAGCGGAGAAGGATAGATGTCAGACCATTTTGTAGAGTTGTGGGAGTGGATGTGTGGCAATACATTGGTGGACTTTTGGTTGTTGCTAAGGGTCGTTAGTGTTAGAATTTCTTTGTACGAGAATGTCCCTATTACCGCTAATTTTTCAAATTGTACTCCAGTAGAACATAATACTAGCTAAGTTGTATTTGTATAAAATGAAACTGTTGGCATCTACTTGTATTTGAGACTTGAAAATGAACATACGCATCACAAATATGAATTAGTCGGATTAATGGACGTTGATACCAATTGGTTAAACCTGAAAATATAAAGTTGTGCTAGGTGAAGTATGTTTGGGGGGTGTTTTTGGTAAATTAAGGGTACCCTTTTGGAGTAATAATGGGACACACTAGTAAGAGACTAGAGAGAGCTCTGGCTATGGTGTTAATAACGATTGTAACGATTGGTGATAAGAAATTGGTTTCCCGCAGTAGTCACTCTTGGCGGAGCCCACGTTCGTTGTCTTGACATTCTTGGAATTCTACATGACGGAATAATTCATGAATTACCATACAATAAACAATTCAGTAGATTCATGTTTTGTTAGTAGAAGAAGAATATTTAAGGAAACAAGATTTTTAAACCTTTTTCAGTAAAATAGATCTTCCATAAAAATTAAACGAAACTTTTTGATAAAACATAAATAAACACGTTTTTTTTTCTATTGTTTCTTTTCCTACAAACAAACACCCTACTATGCGGGCTACGGCCAGTCCACGAGGTGATTGACCCAACACAAAGCCGAATGAAGTTAGAGGACGTTTAGATTGGCTTTTAAGCTCGTCAAATCAATTTTTAAGCTCTTTGTAACTTTTTTAAGACTGTTTAAATAAGTTAAAATTAAGTTAAAAACTATTTAAATAAGCCAGGCAATCCCACTTATTGGTTTTTGGTTTAAAAACTATTTCTACTAAAAATTCACTTTTTTTAAGCCAATCCAAACATGCTCTTAATCTTGAAAAGTAAATGGAGAAAACTGGCCACCAAGAAGAGCCAAGAGTCGAACACAGAGAGGCACCGCCGTCATCGAGTCGCCTCAATTACATATAATTGTACCAAGGTCAATTTGCCTACTACGAAAATGTGTGGCCTAAAGGCTTTTGTCAATGTCTTTGGCATTGTGATATTTCCATATACCAAATTTTTGAAAAAGTTAACATGACCCTACTGCAGATTAAGAACGTAGTTGAAGAAAAAAATAAAGCTTCCTCCGTGTGTTAATTATGTATTCTTATTTTGGTTATTTTAGTTACGCTATTACTGTAGTTGAACCTGTTGCAACAAATATTTAATCCATTTATAGGTTACTAACTCACACTTACAGTTCCTCTTATTTAATTCTAAACAGTTTGATAATGTAAAAATTGTTTACATGTCATTGAAATTATACCCGTAATTCCCGTATGGATATATGTAATCTGCACAAAAGAAGTAGGAGGTAACTGTGGCGCTTATTTGAAATAGTGAAGCAAAGCAAAAACAAGCATTCATGTGCTTCCAAGAGTCAGGCAGATCCTTCTGTCTTAACTTTAATAAGGCCATAGCTCAGACATCAAGCCCAATGGGCTGGAAACTTATAACCCGTGAGGCTGATAGGTCACTTTGGGTCAGCCCAAGGCAAAGTGTGATTCCAAGCACTACTTCCATTTCCTTCTATTGGGAGAAAGCAACTTCCTTTCATTGATAGTGGATCCACTCGCATCTAATTTTCTGCTTACCCAATCTTTTTCTTTTTAATTACATATGAAGATCAGAGAAGGAAAAAATGAAGATCATGAAAATTAAATTCATACCTATGAAGGTTACCCCACAGATACCACTAAGCTAAGGATAGGTAACTGGGCCATGTTCCAGCATAATTGATTGGTATTGCAATTTTCTGCCTTCCAGGTAATGCTGTGGCCCACCGCGGGCCTGGGCCTAATGGGCCTGGCGGGCCTGAGCCTAGCGATCCCGGGCCTGGCAGTCCCGGCACGTGGGCCTAGGCCCGTAGCGGGCCGGGGCCGCGGGCCCAACGGGCCTAACGGTTCGTATTTTTTTTTATTTTTTTTTAAATCAACGGAAATTTCTTTTAATAAGCTTTGTATATATATGTTGTATATATTGTATATATATACATATAAACTATGTATATGTATTATATAAATATATTGCTTTATATAAGTGTTGTATATATATATGTATATATATAAAAATATATATAGTTTATAGTTTATATATATTATTTATTGTTTATATATATAT
>MCJB01052994.1:35205-51269 GCA_002018475.1 Nicotiana obtusifolia
AGCACTGAGGGCCTTTATGCCCGCAGTTCTTTTACCTGGTCGTGAAGTGGACGAAGTGGGAGTTGGAATACTGGGTCTAACATGATCTAAAGCAGTTTGATATGCATCATAAATTGTCTGTGCATTTATTTTAATTGAGGCCAGAGTATCTCCAAGTGTTGCATATTCGTCAGGTGAAAGTGACAAAGAGTCATAAATTTTTGAATACCAAAATTGGGGACCTCCTAATTTCATGGGAGGGTTTAACAGTGCAGCAACACCATAAATAGGGGGGATAGGAAAAAAATATTTTTTAAACTTAGATTTCATAGATTCAATAGCATATTGATAACCTACACTATCTACAAATTTATCAAATAAACTTGCAAGTGCAGCTATATAAACTAAACAGTTAGAAATTGTAGGATAATATTGCCCAGATAAATCGTTAGTTGCTATAGAAAATTGTTCTAAAAAATCTACAAGTGTTTTAACGTTAACCCAATCTTGATTTGTTAGGTGCTCGTCTGTTACCGTTTTAGCTATAAATTTACCAGTGTGGCGTGAGTTAATTATTCTATATCCGATAATGCGTTTTTGCATTATCCAGTCCTCGTCTATCCAATGACTGGTAACGGTTAAATAGTCACAGTCATTGGCACTTCTACCTATGTCTGTAGTAATTGCAATGCGACAATCTATATGGGTAAATAGATATCGCAAATATTATTCGTATTCATGCTTATATTTGTAAATGTCGGCCTTCACTGTAGACCGAGGCCATCCTTTAAATGTAGGATTATAAATTTTTCTAATATAATGTATAAAATGGGGGTTAGAAGGAAAACTATATTGTAAGCACATAACTGTTACCATTTTTGATAGTTCTTCACGATCCTTGTTTGGATCGTAGTATAAAATTCCCCCGGTAACGGTGTTAATTCCGGGTTGGACTAAGTTTGAACCTACACTAGGAGGAACCGGACTACCTCCGCCCGCCCCCTGTTCCGCAGCTTTCATTTGCAAATATGTTTGTTTATCTCTAGGGTGTCTCATTATGTGCCTAGTTAAACTACCCGTACCGCTACGGTTGCCAGTAAATTTATGAGCCAACAAGGACCCACAATTTTTACACTTAGCTTTGTTTTCTTCTCTTAATTGAGTAAAAAAATGCCAAACAAGAGATGGTTCGGGCCGTCTAGGAGGTCTTCTCTCAAATGTACGGGTTAGTATAGGAGGGTCATCAGTTGGGTCACTATTAGGACTAGTAGGTATATCTTCTAAATTGGGTTGCGTTTCATCTAAATCGGTTTGGGATTCACGTAAATCGGGTTGGGTTTCATTACCATAAAGAGTGTTCATCGTTTCCTCATCTAATCGAGTATCGGGTGTAATATTGTGATAAAATTGACTATCGGAAAATTGCATTAAAGGGTGATCACTATCAAGAATATTAGGTAGAGGAGGACGGGTAGCAGGGGGAGGAGGAGTAGCTTGGCTACTAGATTGACCAATTTTCGCTTTTCCCTTCCCCTTACCACCAAACATTTTTTTCAATGAAAAATCCATAGTAATTATAATTAAACTAATTAAAACAAACACAACAATATATTAATTATAATTAAACTAATTAAAACAAACACAACAATATATTAAAAATTAAAGAGTTGGAACGAGGTTACCGGATTGAAGAACAACTTCTTGAAAATTGAATATTGTTGAAGACTTGAAGACTTTAATACTTCAATTCACCAACTTCACAATTTTTCACGAAATTGAAATAATAATATGAGCACTTATGGAAATAATTAGAGAGAGATTGAAGGAGATTGAGAGATATTGAGAGAATTTGTGAGTTAAAAATGAAAGAATAGGGGGTATTTATAGGTGGGAATAGGTAAAAAGTGTATTTATAAAAAATTTGGGGGCCAAAATGGCTATTTTTGGAACCCCAAACGGTCAAATTGAGGCTCCAACGGCTAGATTTTAAATCTGACCGTTGGGCCATTTTAAAAAAAAAAAAAATTAAAATTATAGCCGTTGGGCCCGGCCCAGGCCCGCTGGACCCAGACCAGGCCCGCCAGCCGGTCCCGGGCCTGGTGGTCCCGGGCCTGGCAGGTTTTTTTTTTGGGGACCGGCCAGTCGCGGGCTTTGCACCATTTGAGGCCCAGGCACGGTAGGGACCGGACCACAGGCCTGTTAGGCCCACCAGGACCGCGGGCCTGGGCCGGTCTTGGGCCAGGCCCACCGTGGGCCACAGCACTACTTCCAGGAGCATAAACAAATTAAAAAGACGGGAATGGTTTTCCGACCTATAGTACAGCTCGAGAAAATTGCCAAATTCGAGACATACACTGCCAGAGCACATAGCTGACCCAGTTTCATAATTATACAGCAAAGTTCTACAAGATTTATCTTATATGCTAACGAATCTCCAGTATATGTACATGTTACTGTACAATACAAAAACAATCACCACTTGCAAGACTCCCATACTGTACCAACATATCCCCAGAAGCAAGACAAAGTGCCTTATGTACATGTTACTGTACAATATACAAAATCACCACTTGCTTAAGGCTCCCAAAAAGTTTCTATCAGCATATCCCCTGAAGCAACTCCCAAGTGGGTCGAAGGCAAGCTTTCCACACTAATCAAATGGTATAAGTTGCTTTCCAGACCACACATATTAACAGCCCCCATACACACCACATCATGTCTTCCCATCCGATTGAGATAGGAGATGTGTTACTCATTCAACCTTTACACTTCTGCTACTGCTAGTAGCTCACCAAATCAGATCTTGTTCGTTGCACCTGGAAAAGTGACCTCCAATATTTGCCTTTAAACACTTTAGATCATAGAGGTTAATGCTGATGTTAATCTAATCAGTGATCTCAAACTAATGCCAAAAGCCAAATCGAGTTCCACATGAAACAGTCTCATAACCGTGAACGGCGGAAGAATCTCCCGGCATTTAATGGTGAATGCTTGCGTGCAGAGGAAGTTGGTTGGCCTTTCGAGGAAGTAGAAAACTTAACATCCCAACCTTCAATGTTCTTAGGAACACAAGCATCAAAAAGGATTTGGCCAAGCAAAGTGTGTGCACTTAAACTAGGATTTGGACAAATAGGCAGATCTTTTCTTTCCTCCGTGGAAAAGCCAGAATCACTACTATTTTGATGCTCAGATGAACTTGGCAAGAAAAAGTGATCGTTTGGCCCCCCTGCAACTCTTCTAAAACTTCCGTTTGAGTCAGCTGCTGCATTTTGGAGGTCACATATCAAGTGAGATATCTCATCATGCATATCATCCAAGCCATTTCTCTCTCCTAGTTTCTTAATTCTGCAAGCGAAAACTGAAACTGCATGAGCAAGCAGTTGATCTACAGCAGCCCCGTACCGGACTGGATCGTTCTTGTAGAGACCTGCAAGATGGCAGAAAATGCCTGATTGTGCATGTTGAAAACATAGAATTCAGAGAAAAACTGGAACCAATGTTATATCTGCAAGGAACATGAGACAACCAAAAGGGCAACATGTGCTAGATACAGGACAAAATGTGCCAAAGAACAAAAGGCAGAAGCACACTAACATTATGACAAGAAAAGTACATAGCAAGCGACTAGTCACAAGATCAACTGACCTAAGTGACAGGAATTCTTCCACTTAATCATTTTGACATCTGCCCCCATGTCTTGCAAGCAGTGAGCAAATTTAAATACAGATTGGTATGGAGCAATATCATCATTTTCGGAGCACAAAATGAGAAAGGGAGCCCCAAAACTCTGCAGCAAGACAGGATAAATCAGCTAAGAGGATAACATATTAGGAACTCCTTAATGACTTCTGGCTAGCTGAAACTTACAACTGAGGAGTAAAGAGTTCGCCAATACTCAGAACGCTGGGATCCAAACCTAGTAAGGAACAAGGCATCTAGTCCAGAAGTAAACCCTTTCCCGACCAAAGAAAGCAGCTTCGTGGAGCCAGGGATCTTCAGAAATGTGGGGGGCACAGCAAATTGTGTTCCAAAGTCCGCAGTAAAATCAACAGGGCCAGAATCATAAATTTGACCTGAGATGCAGTTAACAGCAAGTTGGCTGTCCTCCTGCAAAAGAGAATGAAAGATTCAAAAAAACGTTATATGCTATCAATAACACAATCCCAGGGGAAAATATAGATCTCTGAATACATAGCAATGTAGTATTCCAAACTCAAAGCACACTCAAAGAAATGCGTACCAGATTAACGTGAGCTTCACATCTACCTTTAACAATCTGCATCAAGTAGAAAGTGTTAAAGCATTGCTCTCAATAACAACAAACTAAGAACTTTATCCTTAGGTCTACATAATTTTTCAGTCAAACCCACAAGAGATCCCAATGAGATGGCATAGCAGATGTAAATACACAACAGAAAATATGCATACAAACAAAATGAAACTGTGTGAATCAAAAAGTCTCGTGGATGATTGTCGAAGTCACTATACCTGAAAAAACTTATACATACATGCCTTTGAACCACCAGAAATAGCTGCAACAACTACTGGATGAGGCCGACATCTTAGTTCCTACGAAGATAAAAATAAGAATATTAGGACATGAAAATGGGAAATTTGGGCCAAAAATTTACTAATCTGCTGCATGTTCTGACTATATCATTATAATAACATCTTTGTTGCGAATTTCACAAATGGGGTTTCACAAATCAAACTCTTAATTCACACATGTCTTTTAGCTCTCGTCCAATTTCCCTCACATTTTCACATATGTGGTGGTTATGCCATTAACAGACTCATACTGTCAGCAAAACACTATAGAACAAAGCATACCAAGATCAGCAAAAGCACAGGTGAAAAGCTAACCTTTACAAGCTCTCTTAGAAGAGAATATGCCAGTGATGTAGCCTTCTCAGTTATGAATCTGCACAAATTATCCACGGCGTCAAATCTTTTGAACTACCGACTAAAGAGAAATCAGCAAAGTATATTCATCGGTGTATGCTGTTCGTGATGCAGCCCGAAAACAAGGGAAAAATCCAGATCACAACGTATTTAAGATAAGCAAAAAGAAAGAATTCAACATATCATCAAAGTCAGATTGATCACCATGCCTATGAAAGCATCAAGAACAGTGATGCGTCACATTCAAATTCCCAACTTGTTGATGCTTCAATTGTTAAAATTTTCCATCACTACCAAATACACAGAGAGTCTCATACTAGCACAATAAAATCATATTGCTTCTACACAGGGAATCACATAGTATCTCCACCCTACCCTGTCCCCTGACCCATAACTTCTCTATTGTTCCCTTGAATGACACAAAATGCAATATAATCCTTAGCCAAAACAGATATTCCCCAAATCCGTCTTTAGCAGTCCAACATCACATGCATCTCACCTTTTTCTTGAAATTTCAAATGCTTCATGATATTAGGTGAAGTTATAATGGCAAAACGCAAATATGCCTGTTTTCTAAAGAACCTAAGCTCTCATCTGTAGAAAGTTAGCCAAAGATTAATCTGCGCATGTCCAACACTGAGCATATTAGATCACTTAAGTTTACCAACAACAGTAATTGCATAAGTCATTAGATCCTTGCATCCTTTTTTGGCTTACCACTATCAGTCATAGCCAATGTCCTTGTAAAACTCCAGCATGCTCCCTTGCACTACCACAATCGTAAAATACCAAATTTTAATTAAGCTTTTTTATAATCTAAAAGAAAGACGTATCGCCAAATACAAAATGTGCCTAATGTTCTTTTTTTATGTGAACTCACCACGAAACCATCAAGCTAAATACACCTTACCTCTGGTTGAACACAGACCAACTTATAGTACCTAAACATGATCACTTAGACAGATTTAAAATACATAAATACGACCACTAATTATGACAACCTACTACATAGTCCATAATAGGTTTGCGGTTAACTCAGTTCAATTCAGTAATAATTCACCTAATTTAGCTTGAATTTTAATACAGTACCACCACCAACACAGAACAAATGGAATGATACAATCACAGATACATCATCACAATCAGAGAATCAGACATATACGAATCCATAAAATAAGAGTTTAATTTGAGCTTACAGGGTGGTGAAATCGGCAAGGCAGACAAGGGAGGTCCAACCAAGGGAAGCATAAAGATCAACATAATTCTTCAATTCAGCTTCCTGAATTGAAACCCAACCAAAGATTATCACAATTCCTCTGACCTTTTCATCCGAATTCCTCTCACTTCGATCCCAGTAAAATCTTCCACCGTCGATTGACATGTCAGAATTAAACCCTAACTTTGATAAAAGTGAAGCAATTTGGGAAGTGAGCGCGCTAGAGATGAAGGTAGAATGTGGGTGGGTGGGCGGGCGTAGTAGTTGGTAACGGATCGCAATATTGCGCACATGTGCCACCTCAGAGCCTAAGCACGCGTTTAGGATGATTATCCTCCGCCACTACTACAGAAGGGAACACAACGGCGTCGTATCTACATAACTTGTGCCAGTCAAGCGTCTCCTATGCTGATGTGGCAAGCAGCACTACTTGGATTTGGATATGGTTCCCCCTTAATACTCGGCTAAAAGAACGAAGGGTCATAAAATATCAGCTAAATTAACACACTTATCTTTTTCAAAAAAAGGAATATTCGCATCTTGTGTCTGGACCAAATAAATGAATGCAAATATGTACAAGAATATGAGTAATTTATATAACTTTATTTTTTTAGTTATGATGTAGTTTTACTTTGATTTATAATTTTAAAAACTAGCTAATCTTAGTTAAAGAAATTAAGTCGCAAACTGTACCATTTAACTCCTTTAATGGACCTAAATTGCAATTTCACCTCCCATTCTTAAAATTTTAATACAATATTAGCAGGCTTTTCCCTTATGTTAGACATGAGGGAAAATTTATCTGAGATGTCGTAGTATTAGTATTGAACTTGTCTGCTAGGAAGTTTTATTGAATTTACAAAACTGTAATAAAAAGTGTTATATGGATTTGAAAACATCAATAATCTGTATACCTTTTATTACTTCTTAAATTTTTAATTATTATGACTTATAGTACTTTTTATGTAGTTTTTGAATATATAAATTTTATTTTTAAAAGAACTTAAAGATTCTACGTTCAGATTTATGATTAAAGTTAAGAAATTTGACTCTTGATATCTGAAAAATATTATTTTTTTTTAGACCACCGTATTATAATTAGTCATAGTTAAGTGGTGAAATTTTATATAAATATGTTTGCTTTCGTTAGTTTGGGACAAAAAAGACACGAGTAAGATTTTTCCAGAATGGAGGTCCCTTCATTTAATTTAATTTTAATTTATTTTATTTTACTTTTATTGATTGTTTCTTGGAAAGGAAGTTTGTTCCAGGGTGTGTATGCATCAAGACGCGTTTTACATGCTTAAACATAATATCTCAAATTAGAATATTGAACACCTTGACTGCCTAATAAAATATACTATAAATGTACCCTTTTTCTTATCTTATAAAGGGTTACACAATTTTTTATTTTTTATTTTGAATTCCATCTAGTATTCGGTATTCGCATTGTAGCCCGGATTATATTCGGATTCGCGTCAAATAGGGGGAGAAACGCTCTCTACCAAGGATTTTTTCATACCAGGACTCGAACCCGAGACCTCTGATTAATAGAGGAGTAGCACCATCCGCTGCACCACATCCTTTGGCGATATAAATATATATTTTTTTAATTACAAGTTCTTAAACATGCTCTAGTCTTACAAAATATAGAATTCGTACCCCGCTTACTAGTATGAAGAACTCATTTCTATTTAAAACTTAAAAGATTTCTGTTTGAATTGGTATAAAAAGAATTACGTTGAAGTGGACATATTTCTGGGATGGGGAGAGTGACACATTATTCTGATATTGATCACCAAACAGCAGAAGATTATTCCACTATATAATAGACAAGTTTGTACTGGATTGTAGGGAGGAGTCTGGGCAAGTGTGACAGTGTAACTGGCAGTGTGGCTTCAGCCGAAAAGCAAAAAAATATTTACCACTAGTAGTCTAGTACAACTAAAAACTTATGGTCCCAACCCCCTATACTTTTGTCTGCTACTACTAATTTCTCCCTAGGGAAGAAAAAGATAATTGCAGCACTGAAATCCATTAGAGATAAAAAGTGCCGTTTGTAGTGATGAGAGCATTGTAATCAGTTTCGTGATCAGTTAAAAATGGGAAACTAACTGTTTAAAACGAGGACCAACCTTCCTTCCTCTTCTTTGATCCAATGTGGATTAAATTTTTACAACATTCCTTCTTTTTTAGTTAATCTCTATTTTTAATATGTGTATGCATCAGATCCAAAGCACATGGAAGTCAGCTCACCCCCACTCCTCTACGGCACGTGCTCACCTCCTCCTACTTCTATACATCGATGTAGCTTAAGTAATGATGCATTACATGACTAAACTAATAATATACTTTAAATATGTTTAGAGGAAGGGAATTTTGATTTACGCCCAATTCCTTTTTTCTGTTTTTTTTTCACATTGCTAACAGGAAAATCGATAGTTCATCAGATCACGGGAATACAAATTTTTGATATTACTATTCAAATTGTGAAAATTTTGCTGGCCACTACTCTAAATAGTCCAAGAACGACTCTCTTCTAATGTACTTTTTCTCTTTTCGTCGCTCTCTTCTAGTGTATTTGACTTACATATTTTAAAAGGTACAAATTCATATAAAATGCAGTTTTAGAACTCTTTTTTGATACTCGCATGTGATTGATGGACTTCTCTAGCTTGACGCTAGGGTCCCATGGAAAAGGACCATACAATTTGCTTTGTACTTCTTCCCACATTTTTCTTCCTTTTCCTTTTTGGGTTTCTTTTGTAAAAGAATAAAAAAAAAAAAAAGAAGAACAAAGTATCAAAAGAAACCTTTCTGCCAAGAATCATACAGATCGGCAAGCGAAACGGCGCCCAAGTTCTATGCACCTTATTTGCAACTGGCTTTCACCTTTCTCCATTCTTGGCAAATTTTACTATCTTTCTCTGATTTGTTTGTACCAACAGTTTATCATTTTATCTCCCCTCCTATATGTTCAATATCAACAGTTGACTATGTCCTTTTAACTGTCTTATCCAACTAGGAGTACTATTCTTGCAAAAACAAAGCAAATCACTTTGGTCGATTATTGAACTCAAAAAGATTAAAAGGCAAAATATTGATGAAACAAGATTATCCCCACAAACCAGGCTGGTGCAATTTAGCAAGACTAGCAAATTAAGCAAAGCAGATATATCCATATTCCTTCTGGCCGGTTGGCAAATCACATTTAATTCTTTCCATCAAATAGCATGGCCATGATCTTCCTAAAAGCTAAATGACAAACTCTTTAATTAATCCTCTCGATCTCAAGTCCTTTCACATGCCCGACGAAAAAGAAAAAAGAACAGTTGAACGGGCACCTTAGCTTCCAAATAGAATTATAGAATCGTCTCGGGATATTCCAAGCAGAAAAAACAGCTTTCAGTATTTACTCACTTCGCTACCCTCTCTCATAAATAAAGCCAAAATACGCCCAAAACAAAACAAGCGTTTCGACATCTATAATTTAATTTACAAAAACAAAGTGGATACTACAAGATTGAAGAATTTCACCCCAAAAAGAGAGAGACATAGTTATGCTAATTAGTTTGTATTTGAAATAAAAATTATATTCCAGATCCATGTCCAACTTCCCTTGCCCAACACAGAATGAAACAGCATACGCAAATTTAAATTTAATGCAGATAGTTCCTACTCATGGGGAAGGTTGCAGATTGCAGAAAGAAGGTTCAGTTATGGCACTGCTAAAATCAAGGGAGCTTCACATAAATAGCTTCTTTACACAGATATGGAAAGGCAAATGACTGTACACCGATAAAGCTAAACTAAGCTGAAACAGTAAATAGTAAATGCTGATC
The DNA here is from genome assembly GCA_002018475.1 of Nicotiana obtusifolia. Classification (NCBI taxonomy): domain Eukaryota; kingdom Viridiplantae; phylum Streptophyta; class Magnoliopsida; order Solanales; family Solanaceae; genus Nicotiana; species Nicotiana obtusifolia. The sequence goes on from MCJB01052994.1 coordinate 45,145, forward strand.
CAAAACTAGAAATGGAAAGAAATTTAAAGGTCCAAAGTATTGGATTCCTAATTTCTTCAAACTCGCGGTGTAACTTTCATGAACAATTGTCATCTCCTTTTCGTCATTGATTAATTCATCCTTCAAGGCTTCAAACTAACCCACTGGTAACGTCCCTTTAGTGGCACGTCCTTCGCGATATCGTAATTGTACCTGCAAAACCACCATTACCAGGAAATCATTACCAACATATCTTCTTTAATTTTTTAAAAAACCTTTTTTGGTCGCACTAAAATGAGCTGGTGGGGTGTATGTTTCTTATCATGCGCACCCAACAGCTTTTAGCACACACTTACTCTTCTGCGAATCTTTTTCGCTCGCGCTTTTCCGCTACTGAAAAGAACTCTTCGATCTCCACTTCTGGTGGAACCTTCGCCGCAGAAGGCGGTTTCCGGTGAGCACTGACGGCCGACGAGGATGATTTCTTCGTTGTCGTGGATGATGACTCCATTTCTTCCGAGTCTCCGCAATGCTCAGTTGGTGGATTCGGCTGATCTATTGGCTTGAAATTTTCACTGCTCCAGAAGAAGAAACAGACGAAGCAAACGTAAATAAACTTGGATAAAATAGAAACGCTTTTCTGTACAGCTAAATACACGTAAATACAGCAAGTATAGCAATGGAGAAAAATTTTGTTACGGTTTCCAGTTGGAAAATGAAGAGACAGTACACACAGCCAAAGAGAAGAGAATTCGCCAACTAAAATTCTGGAAGGAGAAAAACAAGTACTGCAACGTAATGTTACCTGTAGCCGCCGTTAAAAGAAGCAGAATTGTCAGTTTCGAATCCTTCGGCCTGCAACAATTCAAAATTTAAAACCAAAATTTTTGAATTTACTGAAGCAGTTATGGCATATGAGAAACGACGGTTTAAATAAATAATAAATTGGTAGTAAATGGGTTTTAGCATTTAACTCGCCTTCAGATCTAACGATTTCAAATTACTCTTTACAACTTCACCAGACCCATGACAAGTACTCGAGCACTGCGAATTCGTCGGAATATGAACGGACGTTACAGATGTTGCCGGCGAAGTTGAATTCTCACTAAAACCAACGTTAGAAGCAGCGTCAAATTTTCTTCTCTTACTTGAGCTCAAAGAACTGGAAATAACCTCCACGTCTTCTCTTGTTCTCGAACCTCCATGTCCAATTTCCATCACCTTCATCTCTCTGATTTTCTCGCATTTCCTTAGAAGATCACCCATTTCTTCAAATAATTGCCTGAATATGAATATGAATATGTGGAGTATATAAATATGCATTTACTTTGAGCTAGGAATGAAAAGTGAAAGAGCTTTCTCTTTCTGTCTCTCTCACTAGCAGTGACAGCTGAAATTAGTTAGAAACCAGAGGAGGGGCAAAATGGGAATTTTAAGAGACTGTGGATTTGATCTGAGGGTGGAGATTAAACGAGACGGTTACGGGAAGAGAAACATGTGGTCCTAGCTCCGTTAACGGTGACAGCAAGCACATGGCAATGCCGTTAAGAAGATCTGGCCGTTCCGAGTGAGGAATGATTACCGATGGATTTTCGAATCAGTTAGTGACACGTATGGGGCTCACGTTAGGGGTGAATTGACCGGCTGATGCCCGTTGCGTTAACCGGGAATCAAAATGGGTAAACCGAGTCGGGTGGAAAGTTGGTTACTTTTGTTTGGTTAAAGATAGCGTAATACAAGTTGCAGAACCAAACCGTAGTACAGAATTTCATGCAGTTCGTTTCCATAATGCTTTTCAGGTAAAAAGTTGGCAGGCCTATTTCATCTCTTTATTATATTTAAATTTATTTTTTATTTTTTTGAACTAATTCTCTTTATTTTAAAATTCTACTTACCCAGTTTTATGAGGAGTTATGTGTGAAGTACTACTTGGATATGAATGAGGAGTTAACTTTCTTTGAAATACTAGTCTTCTTTAAAGGACCTAATGGAGTAGTGTTTTTGAAGGGGTTTTTTCCTCAATTTAATTATATTGAGCAAATTGTCAACTTTTGATACCCAATTTTATCATTTATTATATATGGTTCACGGTCCAAGAACACATGACTTCACGACTTTTCAGAGGGGAATTTTCGAACTTCACACACAAACTCTTCCCCTGGCATGAGACAAATTCGATTTTTGGATTTTCTTCTACAAATGTATGAAGTTTCAAATTTGCCCTTTTCTATATCTAGAGTGGAATCGGAATAAAAGTATTCGGCAAAGCAGAGATATGAACGCAATCACAGGTGGAGTTAAAATTTCAATTTAATGGGTTCTGAATTTAAAAAAAAAACTTCTCAGGATCAATTCATCAAAAATAATCTATCTAATTTCTGTGTACCCATCTTTTCCGGGCCCCACATATGGGAGGGATCACAATGAATATGTTATTATTTTTGTCGTTGTAATCATGGTCATTTTTATCTTCAGCTACTTGCAGTAATAAGACCAAGGGGAAAAAGAAGCGCACTAATTCTTAAGCTGATATATAGATGATCCCAAGTCAGCTGTCGGTAACACTCGCGGTAAATGTATACATACCAGCACATAGTGTGAAAATTTTTACGCTCTCAAACTATCTTTAACTTATTTTAGCATATAACTTACCTTCTTTTTATCTTTTTCTACACTATCAGTGTATATGTTTAATGATGGGAAGTGGCAAATTCAAAGCATCAATAAGGTTGAAAGAAATATGTAAATGGAAGTATGAAGTGAAGGAAGAAATATGTAAAGCATAAATTCCACGAGCTTATAAGTGAGAAGTTAACTTAGAGGAGATGTTATACAAATTCAAGATTAATTACCAATTGAATTTGATCAAAATAAGGAATACTTTAACCGAAATACAGCTAAATGCTAATTACTCCGCGTTTAAATTAGATCAACTAATTACTGTCAAAAATCTTAACGCATATTTGAAGTGAGCACAAGGATTCAATACAATCGTGATTAGTGAAACTTTCATACTTGTACTCCAATTGTTAAGATGATCATTCACTTCTTGACACACTTATCATATTAGACCAGAATATGTTACTCCTATATTAACTTAAAGTGCTTCAAAAATAATAATCTCAAACGTCCAATATTTCTGTTGTAATCGTTTCAAATATCTCTTGAAGTAGAATACTGTGTAGTTGTTAAGAATTTTTAGCCTGTATTGTATTTTGGATATAATTAATTTGTATTAGCTATACATGTAAACAACAGAAATTTTGTAATCCTGGCGGAAAAGGAGTTTCCCTACAATTCTCATAAATAAAACAGCATGAATGCAAATGAATGAGGACAATTAATAAGTATATATACTAGCATTTATAAGCAAGAATTATATACCCGTTACAAGTTACAACTATTAAGTTACGTCTTTATGCAACAGCAATCGCCCATTTCAAAACTTTACAGCTTTATACTAATTTCTTTAAGCTATTAAGCAACGAATAATCATTAGAATTGGACCAATTATTAAAAATTAAATTTTCCAATTAAGGTGTCATTAGGAAATATATCCATCAACTTGTGCAAGTACACGATCATTTAATTTGTTGAATTTATGATTGGCAATTGGTTAGGTTATTAGATTGTCAAAAAGTCTCTAAATATTTGCCTTCTGCAGGGGACCTTCCCTTGCACGACTGGTCATTTTATCTTCAACTACTTATAGTACACTGACCAAAAAAAAACCATAAAGAAGTATAAATTGCCAAGTTATTGAATCTTTTAACGTAGGTAAACAGGAAAAAAATAATATAAAGCACCTTTCTTCCTTCTACGGAAATATAGTAAAAGAAGAGGACGAAGAGGATACTAACATCAGAATTTAAGTCAATAATTGAGAAATAACACACTTTCACTATTTTTTTAGTGACAGTGATCGTTGAGATTCTATAAATCTATTTATCAATCAATTAATCAACTATGTTCAATTCCAAATAGTTCAATCATCAATATGAATCTTTTATATCCACTCTATAGTATTCAGATTATATGTATTATATGTATAGAGCTTAAGTATATATAATGATGGTGGAACTCCAAGATTAACTAAGGAGCTTCTAAATGATCTCAAACGTTCAGTAATAGCCTATTTGACCAAGCTACAAAAATCAGCTTATTGTGAAAAGTATTTTTTTCAAAAGTGTTTTTCGAAAAAAGTATTTTTGGACAAAAGCAGTTTGTGTTTGGCTAATTAATTTGAAAATCACTTAATTTTAAGCAATAATTTATGTTTGGTCAAATTTTTCACAAAATACTTTTAAGTATCGCGTTACGAATAAGGACATGGAAAGATTTAAAAATAGTTAATATTATATGAACATATACATAATTACAAATGTTTATTTTTAAAGACAGAAATTAAGTTTTTTATTTTATTTAAGTAAAATATAAAAATAACATTGAAAAATAACTTATTGTTTCAAGATGATTTAAACATATCAAAAAATTATTCAACAAATATGAAAGTTCATCCCAAAAGTCATTATATATTATTTGATAGTTTAAACTAAGTAAGGTTATTTTGATATATACAATATTTTGAGGTATTTTTGGGATGAAAAAAATTCAAAACTGCTTTTGTCCAATATTTTGCTAAGGTAGTTTAAATTGCTACTTTATGGATGAAAAAATGTACCAATTTTGGAATATGAGCAAGTTTGGGGCTCTTCCAATTTTCTCACAGTTGTTTCCACAGGATTATATACGAGCTTACGATCAGCATATATAACTTAAATTTTATTGGTTCTAAAAAGAAGATTAATTATAATTGCTTGGACTCACATAGGATTTCCCATTGGTGAGACTAACAGTTGAAGGGTGTGGCAAATGTCTTCTATACGTACAGACAATGCACCCTAAAAATAAGGAGAAATGTCTCTCTATCTGTTTTGCAACTGCCTCCACATGCCCTCACTTTTATGCAATGCAGAAATGGAGGACCACCTCATCCTCCTCCTACCCAAGAATGCATGAACATTTCTGATGTGTGTTTGGTGGCGCAACAGTTACGAGTTCGGTCCAACTCAATAGTTTGAACTAAAATTTATACTTATATTAAAAATTCAGTTAACATATACGAAGAATCTATTGAGAACTCAATTATAAAGTAAAAGGATTATGATCCATAATTCATAAATTAAAAATCTTGGCTCTACTTCAATTTTATATACTACTAACGTTGAGCTACAACATGAAAATATATGCTTAAACCACAATTGAAAGTTGAAACACAGGAAAGAAATTTAAATTTCCTCACTACTGAAAACTGATGCTTAGAAGGTAGAACCAACAATTTTTATTTTTATATGACAAATGAGAAGGCTACTGTCAGTCACAGAGTTTTGATGAGATGAGAAAGGAACGGCTGTTTGAAAAGCTCCAACCAGATATTCTAAAATACATTCTATAATTAGTTGCACTAAACCTTTTGTAACAATTTAAAGTCAATAACCTAATATGGAAGAACCAAAGTACTGATAAGTACATCTCTGTGTTAAATAGTATTTCTGTAAAGTCCTCTCGAATATTTAATGAAGGAATGCAAGGTACAAACAAAGTAGAAAGCGTGACATACTGCATTATTGTCCAATCGGTTTCAGACAGTTAGAAACATAGCTATGTATGCTCTCTCTCATAAAAACAATTGTAATGCAGTAGAAACATGAAAGAAGATTTATTTACACAATGTTTATATCAAATCAATAAATATGTAATGTGTTATTCGTACACATTTTGATGTCTTGACAAGAATAATTAATGTATATTTTGCCTTAATGTATCACCCATAATTACCTAATATAGTTCGACATAAATACGGAGTCTGCCTAAAAGAATTTAAGAAATTTTCTAGGAGAATGGTATTATTCAAAAGCATTTATTTTTCACCTAAGAATCTGCGGCCTCCCTTCCCCAACCCTACTCCGGAAGGTGGCGCATTTGTTTATTTTTACGAGTTTGAGGGGAGACAATAAGGGTTTTTTTTATTAGATGTATTATAATTAGAAATTATGACGATTTCGAATTCAACATTAATAATGCAGTGTTTTGGTTGCTCTTTTTAACGCTTAGGTTAGTCTCCTTTTTTTTGGGTGGGGTTGGGG
>MCJB01052995.1:2338-14183 GCA_002018475.1 Nicotiana obtusifolia
TATATATATATATATATATATATATGTCTAATACATATACATAGTTTATATGTATATATATGTATATATATACAATATATACAACATATATATACAATATATACAAGACTTATATAGGCAATATATTTATATATGTCTAATTGCAATCTATATTAGTATATGCATATATAGTTTACAAGAAATTTCCGTTGATTAAAAAAAAAAATTCCGGAACCGTTAGGCCCGTTTGGGCCCGTGGGCCCGGCCCATTTAGCCCGGGACCATGTGGGCTTAGGCCCGTAGCGGGCCGATCCCAACCCCCAAGACCGCCAGGCCCATTAGGCCCAGGCCCGCGGTGGGCCACAGCCTTAACTTCATTGTATAATCTAAATGCATGAAACAAGATAATTTTCTGAAAATCAATCTAGAAGAAAAGTAAAAAAGAAAGTAAATAAGGGGAAAGTTAAGAAAGTCGTGAATGGTGAAAAACATGCTTCTACTTGGCCTAACGTCAAAAATACTTGAGCCAAAATTGTGAACTTTTTTATTTAATATGCATCTATAATGGAAAAACAATTGTTCTAGAAAAGACAATATTTCATTAGTAATAATCACGCATTAACTTTTATTACTAAAGTCATAATTCCTTTTAGCACGAGAATTACTTTTTTAGAAACACATAGATGCCCTTGTACGCTTTCTTGTAGAGAAAAATATAGCTTTCATTAGGTAAAATTAAGTAAAAAAAATTTCAAACTGAATAGAACTCGGAAGAGGAAGAAGAAGAAGAGGAATGATATGTTCATGCAGGTAAGAAGCCTGAATAGAACCCCCAAATCCACTTCTGTTTTTCCTTCCCTTTTGAGTATGCAACTCCCTAGCGCTCAACCAGAAAACTCGTAAGTACAGGCAGGATCAAGGAGACAAAATTTGCCCTTCATCTCCTCCTACCTTTCATATTTTTATGTCTGCAAGCTAGAATGATTCCTGCCTTATGGAAAATCTTCAGAAGTAACACGGCAACACTAAGCCCTCAAGAAATGTGCTACAGGGAATTTAGCTTTCACAATCTTGCTTATGTTGATATTGTACGCAAAACCTTGTTTGATGGCTCTTAGAAATTATCTGGTCCCTCTCTTGCTAAAAACATCAAAACGGTCAGAACTTATTTTTACTCTTCCTTGGAAAGAGTAGGGGATAGTACCATGCATGATCAACTTCCAACTTTACCTTCTGTTAACCGTTAAGTGTGCTTATTTTACAAATATGCCTGTTTCATTGCTTATTTGGATAATAGCGGCACTGATTCAGGTTGAAAAAGTTGAAATACTCTTGAATGGCTCTGAACGTGTGGTGCTTCTCTAGAATATATATTTTTTGTTGGTAATAGTGCTTCCCTAGAAGTTATTACTTGCTGTTGAGCCTTTATTCTATCTAGGTATTATCAAAGTTTAGTTTAAAAAAGATGCAACCTTGGTCTCTGGACAGTTGGATCAAGATGCTGTCACAGTAACATAAATTTGAGATCTTTTACCTCCCCAAAGGAAAATGAGAATTTCAGGATTGGGGACAGAGAGCTGAAATGCTCACCGGGAATCATTTATTTCCTCAAAACTCATGAGATATCTTCTCAAGTTGAGCACCATAGTGAAAGCTCCCCCAGATTTCATTCTTCTCTGAGCATTTAAAAACAATTGGAATCGAATTGGAGTCTGTAGCGAGAGCTTTCCTTGGATTTTCAGACATTTGGAATAGCATTTGTGGAATCTGAACAAAAATTAGGGCATCTTTTACATTGTCATCGATCTTGTTATTTTCAGTTTGCACATCATGATTCATGTCTATGTGATTTAAGATTTCGTTTAATAGTTTGCATATCAAGCCTAAGCGTGTAAGTTCGAAGTAGGTACATGATAAATCCTCTTTTCTGCCAGAGTAGCTTATCAGTTCATATAAACACGACCAAGAAACTTAATAGTTCCAAAATCTATAGTAGTAGTTTCATATAGTGGTAGATCCTGTTTTTGCTCTGGAGTCGCTTGTAAGATAAATTTTGACAGTTAGCTGCAAATGACAATATGTGACAATTCTTTTTGCGGTGTTATCTATCTACTACGTGCAACTTGACATTCCTAACACCTTCTCCTCTTGACAGATGGAGTTTCCTTTTGGAATTATCCCCTCCTAACTCTGCTTTAGTGTCTTGGTAGCCACATTTTGTTGCTTGATTCGCGGCTTATTCACTTTGGTAACTCTCTTTCTTCCCTCAGAATGGTGACGCTGGCTATTTCTCATTTATCTTACTATTAATTAATATCCTCCTCCTTTGTGCCCTCAATGCACAATAAGCCAACTTGTGGCCCTGGACTTTGGTGCAGTAGTTAATAAAGGTTATACAACACAAGGTTCGACTTTGAATATTTATTGTGAACAACAAACTCTAATGTTAGAATTTTATTATGATCAAACTCTAATATTAAATGGAGAGAAACAGACCTATTATTCACCGACTTTCAAATCAAAATTGTAAACAAGGGACATCTCCATTATCCAAAAAGTTAATAAATGAACCAACTCCTAGGATGCTTTTGCCAGTTATTCTTTTCTTATATTGAAAGGATTGTAATCTTCTATCACTATGTTAACATGCATTTGAACGTTAGGCACCGCAGGTATTACTTAATTTTCGAGAAACCATTTGAACAGGTGTTCACTGTTGAGGTTGGCGACTTGGAGGAGCGATGAATCGTTAATTTTAATAACAATTTCATCTTAACGAGACTGTTATAGAAATGTTTGACAGTATATGAAAGCAAGCTACAGTGCAGATGCGCCAGTTCGCCACCAAACTAGTCATAGTTAAGTCTCATAACTGATTCAAACGGATCTACTTGTTCTTCCAGAAATGCATTTGAAAAGAATAAGTGCAATAAATCATCTTTCATTTCTTTTTGCAAAAAAGGAAGTTAACCTTCGTTTGCTCAGACCTTAAGTCCTCCATTTCACTAACATCCTTTTCCTTTTTGAGGAAAAATACAATAAAATTAGTAATCAAATCACAATGATGGTTAGATTAGATCACATGGTGGAAAAGGGAGTAATAGTAAGGAAAATAGCAAAGAACAAAGAGCATTATGACCTGCTACAAATTTCTTTCCTTCTTTTTTCTCCGGGGGTTGGAGGGTAGGTGCAGTGCAAGGGAGTAAGAAGAAAGAAGAATGCAAAAGGGAATGAAGGAAAAAAGTGACATATTCCAATTTATAATGGCAAACGTTTTCTATCTGGCCATGATTCTACTTTCTCAAAATACTTCACAGGCACCACACCATCAAATCCCTCCGTCAAGATAACTCTGTTGTCTGAGATATAAAGCTTCATCCCATCTGAAGCAATGCATAACAGTGAGAAACAAGGAAAAGTAGGATTTTTGAATTTTCATCACTTTCACAACTATCAACTTATGAATATGTTCTCTTTGTGATTTCGAGGTTAGTTTTTGAATCTAGAAAGAATATATAAAGAAGTTAAAACATCAGTCTGAATACAGAAAGTTAGAATATTATTTCCTGTCATCTCACTGCAGATATTACTTATTTCTTGAGAACCCATTATAAGTTCTAATATGTTCAGTTTGTAACTAAACCTTTTTCGATTCCATTTTATTGAAATTATGACAATACTTTAGAAAAGCTTGACTAAAATTCAAAAATTGAAACAATTACCTTCCAGAGCTCCTCTCACATCAAGAAAGATGAGGACGCTAACATCTCGCCTCATTCCTGGTCAGAGAAAAAGATTATTCAGTTACCCAAGAAACCAAGTATATTTCAGTTCAGATGAACTGTCTAAAAGCAAGAGTCTGTTGCTGATAATGAAGATACAGAAGGTCAAAGATAAAGAATGATGCATGAGTTTACACATGGGATCAGAAAGCAAAACAGGTAAGAAATCGCAGGGAGTGATTCTTGGAAATGCACCAAGCCAGGATTCTACTAGATCAACTACTGTATCTTTGATGGTACAGTTGAGAAATTTGTATGTTACAGGGATTATTCATGCCATGAGAAGCAGTAACCGGTGCAAGTGGATATATGACATTAGCATGAAATACAATGAATTTCTAAATTGTGAAAATAGCAACAGATACAAGATCCTATGAGATATCTTACCACTAATTACTCCCCCATCTGTTGGCAAGCCACATGAGAAATGAACATGTAACCTTTTCATCCGTTTGAGTCCATGCTCCAAAATTGATTCCAAATTCTTCTTATAAGTGCCATGTACACAAACTGCATATTGCCACAAACGAAAACCAAGACATCAGAGACAGAAAATTCTCAAGTAAGACCCAGGGGACATTGATATAAAAATTGTTGTTCAGCACGAGATGAGGAAGTGATCTCAATTAATAGACACAATTAATGAAGACCCACCCATTTTTGTGTTGGTATTACAATATTGAAAACAAGAACCTAAAAATCAAACTTAAAGAGTTTTCTGAACTTACATTATACATGTATAGTTCAGGATCACCCCTTTTGTGGTCAATATTACAATATATAAAATGAGAATTTGAAAATGAAACACTGGATTTTTGTACTCTTAACATTATACATTTATAAACATTATAATCAGATTTTAGCATTTTATACAAAAATAAATTACTCAAATTTTAGTATCCGCTACTACATTGGTAAAAGCAAGATCTTTTCAGGAAAATTATCAACAATTTAAAATTTTTGCCAGTTAAGATGCGATAGAAAGAATACATGGCAGTTTGACATTGAGCAAGACAAAATCTATTTCTTTTAGCCCTATGACCAATCAACCCCAACCCCCATGATGTTGAACAGGGTGCTTAGAATTTATAAAACAGTTCAAATAGTAGCCCAGACAGACTCCAAATAAGAGTGATTTTTCCTATGAAAAAAGACATTCCAACCAGTAGTATTTAGAAGATATTAAATGCACAAAATTCACTATACCTGGAACTTCATCCGCTGAAAGGATCGGTTTCAATAAGCTCTCAGTTTCAACTATCTGCTAAGAGATGTAAAAACTTAGAGAAAAGATTGCCAACTCAAAGATTATGAATTGATATTGGGTAAAGGGCACATATACGTTATTTTCATTTGCAGTGTCAGATTTTGTAAATGAATATAGGATAGTTGACATTGAAGAAGACAACTGTTGTTCATTTGAAGTTTCTACAAGAATAAAAACATAAATGCCAGCCAGATTGGATCTAGTCATAAAAAATAGAAAGAACTAAATACTTGGATATCAACTATGTCCAAAAGATCAGAAGAAGCTTGGACATAGTTGTGCAAAACTTAAAAAGAACAAATATTTGACATACTCAGTAAACGAGAAGAAGAAGCTAGATAAGAAGAAGAACAACAAAGAACATTGGAGTGTCCTCCACTGGAACAATATATTTTCAGCTACCAAAGATGATACTGCTAACTTGTGGGCCACAGAAGTCTATTGGATGTCTGCTATACCATTACTTTAGTTTACTTTAGTTTACTTTATCATACAAGGGAAAAACACATATGGGAAAGGTCTGCATATCATGAGATACCTTTTTAATTATGAAAAGATGAAATTGGAACTTTTAGAAACACGAGTAACATGCATCAAGATACCTTTTCAATAACGAAAAGATGAAATTGGAACTATTAGAAACATGAATAACATACTGATGCACTAAGAGTTTCATAATAGTGTTTCATTTGTAATACAAAATATATGGAGAATTAATTTTTATTTTGTATAATCTTACCCTGAGATAAATAAAATAAAGAAACACACTAAATGAGGATCATATAACTGGCCCCAACTTGTTTGGGACTGAGGTGCAGTGGTTTATGAGTAAGATGCGGATGCACTGAGAATTTCATAATAGTGTGTCATTTGTAATACAAAAATATTAGGAACAATAAGGGTGTAATTGCTTGCACTAAATGAAATATGCTTATAGGCACTCCACTAACACACTTTCTAAAGTGCATGTATTGAAGGAAAATCCATGTCCAATCTCTCACTTTCCAGTCTTTCATTCTACTTCTCTTTCTCTTTTCATCTCCAAACATATTGAGACTTTATCTCTTTATTCATCAAAACTCACGAATTTGTCCAGCTATTGTGGAAGACTGGAAGCACCCTGACTGGCCTAATTTATTGACAGACTAATCCAACATAATTCTGCTCGAAATAGAAAAGGAAACAACATTATTCCTCTTAAGGAAAGAACATACCTTTACTGTGTGGCCCTGGTTAGCACGTATCAGAAGTTCTCCATTCTCTTCCAACAGGCCAAATCTTTGCTTATTATCCTTCCGTACTGCCTATAAGAAAACAATGGAAACCAGTTCACTCAATTGAAAGAAAGGAAGGAGGCAACAAATTAAAGGAGCACAAGGCTTCGCATAACTAACCTCTTTGACATCATCAATTGTGTGCGACCTCAATGGGACATTCGCAAATGTTTTTAAGTTTAGCTTTAACAGATCCTGCACCTTCACATACCCATCATTCCTCATATTCAAGTTTAGCTCAGAGGCCATGTGCCGCAAAATGCGTGTCCTAAGTTTAAACAACATTATAGAATATTCAAGATATCATATTTAGTTTAGACAAAGATGGTTTTTGATAAGAGAACTAAGAAAGTTTAAGACAAGTGACACGTGGTACTTAACGAACTATAGTTTCAAATTACAGTATGTACCTACCCTTAATGCCTAGAGGCCTGGAACTAATCACTTCCAATTATCATCGTGGCTAAACAAAATTTTCTAAGAATTATTTTTTCTTTTATTAACTCCCCCTCCCCTGATTTTCGCAAAGCATTACTGGTCCTAAACCAGGATAAAAAAAGAGGATCATAGTAAGTTGAAGTGTAAAATGGTCTACCTAAGAATCATTATGAATCTTCGGATAATGAAGGACCCAAATAAAGCAAAATTGGCAGAGAGGACTCATAAAGCCAAAGCCAACTAATTGGGACTACTGTTCTGTTGATTGACTGATTGAATTTTCTTTTACTATCATGTGTCACAAGACGAAGGATAGTCTATCTACATGAATGACTGAAACCATTGGCACCTGACCTGAATAGAGGGAAATGTAAATATATGAACATATAGCTGCACCCAACTAATTTAGAATTGAGGCTTAGTTGATTAATTGACTACCATGGGGTCACATAATAAAAAAGATCAATACCAAAAGCCCGAAAGAAGAAATACATAGTGATATACATACAAGAGTCTCCCAAGAGCATCAATTTTATCTTTGCCAGAGCTGGCAGCACCACCGCCACGGACTCCTGATCTTTCGTTATTGTCCCATCCTCTCCCTCTTCCTCTACCACCACTGCCATTGATTCAGAACCAAAAATTTCCAATTCAAGATTGAAACTTTACAGAAAATTATTCAGCAAAGAAGAAGAAAACATTTTACCTTCGATTGGAATGAGCAAAGGCAGAGGAGGAGGATGAAGAAGGTTTGTGGAAACCCGAGCTGTCCATTGAAGAAGTAAAAGCAGGGAAACGACAAAGCAGTGAAGTAGAGAGGAAGGATGTCAAAGGGGATGAAGGAAGAGGAAAGATGCGGCAACGTATAAGTCGCAAACTGGAGGTAGTCAGTCGAGAAGTGAACATATGGAATAAGCTGGGTGAACCAATTGGGTCAATGGGTCAAGCTCCAAATAGCTCTCTGAGATTTCTCTTATGGGGATTGTTTTGGACAACTTTAAGGACATTATTGTCTTTAGATTACCCTATTCTTATCCCATATTTCATTACAAACTACATAATACTTGCATAAATTAAGCATCTATTAGTAACTCCAATTTTAATATAATAAACCAAACGGTAATTACGTGAATATTTTATACTTACGCTGTTTTATGTTGCAATCAAATATTGTATTAATTAAACAAAATTTTATGCCAAGTTACATGTTCACAAGATTCATCATTACCGGTGTGGTGAGAGAATTTGCAAGGGTGGTGATACAAATCCGAGATTCTTAAACTATTTCAATCACAATTTAAAAGGGATTGGCTCTCATAATAGAAAATGTTGTGAACAAACTGGTCTAACAGACGTTTTAACATTGAACGCATCCCACCATTCCTCGGCAGTTGAGAGTTTTTTTTTTTTTTTTTGCTAAAATGAAAATATTATTAAAAGCTAAGAAAGACAGGTAATAAAGTTTGTACATAAGGGGACTGTTCTTCTTAGACAAGTGTTTGAACAGTCTTTATTGAAAGCAAGTAAAGCATAAGGCGGTGGTTCTTCGTAATATAGTGGATGACAACGTTGTTGGCCAGTACGAGGAGCTAACGCCATGCCATGTTTTGCAGGAGAGCCGCTACATTGTTTGCTTCACAGTAGGTATGCTTAAGTGTCGATTGTCGCAGCTATGTCATCAATAACCTACAATCCAAAATAAGAGGTAAGTAGAGATCAGAACCTGTAGTCAATCATCATTTCCAGTACCTGGGAATCTGTTTCTATCTGTAGTGAATAGAAGTGAAAGTCCTAAGCAATTTGCAATCCTAGCAACAAAGCATGGAGTTCTGCTTCAAGTCCAGATGAGCAAATGAGGTGAATAGTGAAACCTCGGATCCATTGACATTGATGGTTTCGAAACACTCCCCGCAGCACCTGCAGTTTTGGTGCTGGAGTTAAAGGCGCCATCAATGTTTAATTTAAGAAAATGTGACGTGGGAGGGTGCCATTTAATATAATGAGCAGTCGATATGTGAGGTAAGGCGGGGGGTTCTTAGATAGTGAAATTCTATCACATGGAACATAATATTTTTTACCGAGACAAGATCGTGTAAATTGTGAAAAGGGTTATGGTTACGAGTAGTCCAGATGTGCCACAGAATGAAAGGGACAAGTAGAACTGTAGGAACTTCAATTATGTGGTTGATGAATGGAAGGTGGGTGCGTTTACACTGATCTTTAAGTCATTCAAAGAAAGATGTTGCATGCAAGTTAATAAGGAAGAAGTTCCATACAGTATGAGAATTGATGCATTCAAAGAATAAGTGTTTGAGGGATTCGATTTTAGTAGGACAGAAATGACAGAAAGGGTGGGGAAGCATGTTAATAGATGAAGGGTATGGAGCAATCGGTAGTCTGTTAAGAAGTAGTAGCCAAAGAAAAGTTTGAATTTTAGGTGGGATATGCAGGTACCAAACCCATTGGATATTTGGTGGATTAGCAGGAAGGTTGCCACGGGTATTAAGATATAAGTGATATGCGGATTTAGAAGAAAATAACCCTGAATTGTTCAAAAACCAACAAAAGTCATCAGTGCGCGATGAAGTGGGATTAAAGTAAGTATTATGGATGAAAAGTGAGATATCATCAGGTAGTTCAAAGGGGAGGATACTAGTATTCCAATTTCCATTAAGAAGAAGGTGATCTAATGTAAGAGATTGCTCAGTATGAGTTAAAGGACCGTAAATAAGACTCCGAAGAGGAGAATTATTTGGAAGCCAAATGTCATCCTAGACGTTAATGGTTGTTCCATTGCCGATGTGCCATTTAAGGCCTTGCGCAAGGAAACAGTTGCCTTGAAGAAGAGCTCGCAAAGTGGGGGAGGTTCTTCGCCTTGGAAGAATAGATGTGCAATTTGAAAAGGGGAGATTATATTTGGTAATGATGACTCGGGCCCACAGGGATTTGGGATGATGGCGGAAGCACCAAGCTAATCCAGCAATAAGAGCTAAATTCTTACCTTTGGATTGGTGGATTTCCAATCCACCATATGCACGAGGCTACGTAACTTGTTCCAGTTAACAAGATGAATTTTACATTTAGTAGTGGTGGAGCCCCATAGAAAATTCCGTTGAATTTTATCAATGTGGTTAGTAATTTTTGCAAGAAATAAAGTATATTGCATTGCATATGTAGGTAGGAGAGCAAGAACAGACTTAACTAAAGTAGTCCGACCCGCGAGGTTGAGAAATTTTGTCTTCTATCCTTGCAGTCTATTGTTCATTTGGTCAAGGAAATATTGATAATTTGCACTCTTAGGTTGAAGCCTTGTAATTGGGAGTCCAAGATATTTACCAACTTGATAAGAGGAACGTATATTTAAAATGTCAGAAATATCATCTTGAATGTTTTGAGGGGTATTTGGCGAAAAGACAATGCGGGATTTGTCATTATTAATTTTTTATCCTGCCAAGGTACTAAATATTTGGAGGACCTTATGGATTGCGGTGACATTTTCTGGAGTAGCTTCCGCTAAAAGAATTAAATCATCAGCAAAAAGAAGGTGAGAAAGAAGAGGGCCATTGCGGGATGATCAGTTGAGTTGCCAAGTATTTTAATGAGATTTGTTTCTACCAACCAATCAAAGGAAGAAGCTGCGTACGGTGATAGGGAGAAAATGGGAAAGGATCCCCTCCGGTAATGTTATGTCCATTATTCTTCAATGGAGCATGGATTTAATCTACGTGTACAAAAGCAAAACTAAAGGCTTGGATCATTTTACTTGGTACTCTTTAAAATTTTCCTTTATCTAATTTTTTTCAACATTTAATAATTTTTTAAAATCCAAAATTATTATATGTATTAGTACTCATTCGATTTTATTTATTACTTATTTACACCAAAAAAATTATAAAATAAAGATGTTGAGATATCCATATTTTAAAAATCAATGTCATTGTTCAAAGAAGAGCATAAGAATAAAATCTACTTTTTGAAGAAAACAACATTACGTAGGGTGTGTTTGGTACGAAGGAAGGGAATTGACGTTTTAGGGCGGGATCTCAAAGCTCTCCAACGTGTTGTGGAGCCTTCAGCCGTGAGGGTGAATGTAATTCAGCTCGAATGAAGTGAGAGGGGTAATATACTATTACCGTTCAATTCATGTGACGAACCGAACATCGTTAGGTCCCAAATTTTACGAAGCACCGGAACTTGAAATATTTCACTAGTCATGATACTAAACACACCTTTAAACCTCTTATGAGGAACAACATGCTATATGAGTTAGTTGTCTATCGCGATAAGAAAATGTTATTTCGTCTAAGGCATTCACTCATGCTTCTCCCGAATAATCTCAATAGCTTAGCTAAATAACGCATGGCTTATCCAACGCCAATAGTCGCATGAGTTCTCCTAGGCCATAACCCATGCGGTGAAAGAAACCGCATGATGCGTTCCGGAGTTGCTGTAGTTCATGTTTTTCAATTTTCCTATGTTTGGTTGGCTTAAATGTTTTGGAAAATATTTTTCTCATGAACTCATTTTTCTACAGTTAGAGAAAAATATTTTCTCTGTCAAGAGAAGGGAAAACATTTTTCAAAACTCCTTCTCAATCTTCCACACCCTATTCCCCATGCCCACCAACCCACCCTCACCCACACAATCCCACTCCACCCCAACCTTAAATAAAAATATTATCAATAGTACTTTCTTTTCATGTTATAGATAGATTTTTTTTTTCATTTCAACAAATGAGTATTTTTTTTATGATATAAAAAAGTATTTTTTTCATTTTAATAAAAAAAAATACTTTCATTTCAAGTAGAAAAAGTATATTCTTTCATTTCAACAAAAAAAGTATTTTCTTTTCATGATGTAGAAAAAGTTTTTTCTTTTATTTCAATAAAATGAGAACTTTATTTTCATGTTGTAGAAAGAGTACTTTCTCTTTCAGCCAAAAAAAGAGTATTTTCTTTTTAGTTATGGAGAACATTATTTTTGCGTGAAAAACTAAAGCAACACATTAGGTCCTTTGGGTTTGTGTGAATTTTTAGGAGAATAATTAAATTCTGAAGAAAATAAAATCCTGAAAACGTTGGCTAATCGGGAGGGGGGGGGGGGGG
>MCJB01052996.1:0-39933 GCA_002018475.1 Nicotiana obtusifolia
ATTTTTGTCAGAGGTAGTTATCCTCCTCGGCAGAGAGAGGGGGTTAGGTCATTTGTGGGATTGGGCTATTAGGCTGCTGAAGTTGGACTTGTATTTGGGCTCCAAAATTTGCACAATTGGGCCCAAAAAACAAAGATGAAAACCAATTAACATGCCCAAAATATAAAACCTTTTGATTGAATTAATAATATAAAAATAGAAGTTGGGACTATATTTTATATTTTTCAATTTTGTACCTAAAATAGAATTAACTTTGATAAAGAGGTGAATTCCTACAGAAATAAACTTGAATAGTTATTTTAAAAATACTATGACTATTAAAGATGGTTCTAGTGTGCGGGTCAAAAATTACATGTCTACAGCTGTCCCTCTTTGACGGGAAACATGGAGTGTTTTCAGGCAAAGAACAACAAGACATATTTTTGACCCGACCTCTGGTTGGGGAAACCAAAATTGAAGGAAAGAGGATGTGACCGAGCCCTGGTATTTGAGCTGCCTACATATCCTTAGTTACAAAGGAATCAGGCCACGTGTAGTTCATAAGTGAGAAAGGCAATGGGGTACCGAGGTGGAGAGTCGATTGGAGTGCCGTCGAAGTTCCGGTTCCCGGTCCCTGCCATTACATCAAAAATAAAGGAAAGATTACATCAGAAGTAAAAGAAAATACAAGATCCTATTTACTTCTTGTCTTGAATCTTCCTTGAATTTCTACTCGATCTTCAATATAGAATTGGAAAAGATGGACCCTGTTCTTCAGGCGGGCTCCTGATGCTTCTTATATTTGTGGACTTGAAGTGACTCTGAAATGAATTCCCTCATTTTCCAGGTGGGTGCTTGATTGCTAAGACTTGAATGTATTCCCTCGTTATCCAGGTGGGTGCCTGATCGCTAAAACTTGAACGTATTCCCTCGTTATCCAGGTAGGCGCCTGATTGCTAAAACTTGAAATGTATTCCCTCATTATCCAGGTGGGTGCATGATTGCTAAAAACTTGAATGTATTCCCTCCTTATCCAGGTGGACGCCTGATTGCTAAAAACTTGAATGTATTCCCTCGTTATCCAGGTGGGCGCCTGATAGTTAAAATAAAGCAAACGAAACAAAAGAAACTTTTCTGCCCCAGTTTAGAACCTGGGCATATCTGCGGGGATTAATCAAATTATGTTACATAAAAAACTTCTAAGAATTTAAAAGCGAAATCCATTATCCAGGAGGGTCCTGAAAAATTTAAACTAAGTCCCATTTTCCAGGAGGGTCCTGAGGAATTTTAAAAAGCTAAGTCCCATTATACAGGAGAGTCATGATAAAATTTAAATAAATCTCATTATCTAGGAGGGTCCTGATAAATTTTGAAACTAAATTCCATTATCCAGGAGGGTCGTGAGAAATCTAAACACTAAATCCCATTATCCAGGAGGGTCCTGAGAACTGAAAATTAAATCCCATTATCCAGGAGGGTCCTGAAAACTAAAAGTTAAATCCCATTATCCAGGAGGTCCAGAAAACTAAAAATTAAATCCCATTATCCAGGAGGGTCCTGAGAAATTTGAAAACTAATTTCCATTATCCAGGAGGGTCCTGAAAAATTTAAAAACTAATTCCTATTATCCAGGAGGGTCCTGAGAAATTTAAAAACTAAATCTCATTATCCAGGAGGGTCCTGAAAAATTTAAAAACTAATTCACATTATCCAGGAGGCTCCTAAGAAAACTAAAATTAAATCCCATTATCCAGGAGGGTCCTGAGAAAAACTAAAAATTAAATCTCATTATCCAGGAGGGTCCTAAGAATTTAAAAACTAAATCCCATTATCCAGGAGGGCCCTGAGAAATTTAAGGTCCTGAGAAATTTAAAAACTAAATCCCATTATCCAGGAGGGTCCTGAAAAATTTAAAAACTAAATTCCATTATCCAGGAGGGTCCTGAGAAAACTAAAAATTAAATCCCATAATCCAGGAGGGTCATGAGAATTTAAAAACTAAATCCCATTATCCAGGAGGGTCCTGAGAAATTTAAAAACTAAATCCCATTATCCAGGAGGGTCCTGAGAAAATTAAAGTTATTTCCCATTATACAGGAGGGTCCTGAAAAACCGAAAATGAAGTTACCTGAACCATGCTCCCTGCTTGGGGAGTTCTTGAATAGAAATTTTTGCCTCCCGAGCCCTGTCTTCTTCACAAGAGGGCTTTGTGGATTGACAAATTTTCATGCTTCCTGTTTCAGATAAATAAAATCTTGTTAGTTTGAAAAATGTGGTGGTTAGTTTATGGCGTCATTGCTGGGGATTTGTTTCTGTCATTGCCATGCTTCACTCTAATCAGCTGCTTCGAGCTAACAAGGAGTCGTTTGACCTTTGGCTGGGGACTGGGTCGCACAATCTCTGAAGGACCCGAATTTCTTATCCTTACATGTTGCATTGCATTTTCATTCTGGACATTGCTGCGTCCTTGTATTTTTCAAAACTTAAGAATCACCTTATTGCCTGAACTTCGGTTATCCGCATACTATTCATTCCAGATCCTGTTTGTTGTGATATGCCTGGCCAAGTTTCGCTTTGCGCAATTTAGAAGCTGGTAGTAAGCTTTGAAATCCTTTCCTGCTTATTCAGCATGGGCTAATTTGAAGGAAACTCATGAAAACAGACTCAAAAAGTAAAGTGTAATGATTTTTTTTTTTGGGACAAGAGGAATTAAAGGGAAATCTTGAACATAGATGAAGGAAATTTAGAAAAGAAAGACTTATCTGAGGGAGACAGCCAGCTCCAATGATCATGACATGCATTTCGGATTGATCATCCTAGTTCGTCCAACCAATCATATTCAGCTTGTGACATGACTCCATTCCTTAAAAAATCGCCTTTCACCGATTCTATTTCTCTACAAAGTTGCGAGCTCACTTCACTTGTAGTGTCCCGGAAGTTTTTCACCAACCAGCTTTTCTCATTTGTTTACTTTCAACTCACCATCGCCTTATGATGCCCGTGAGGGTTTTTACCAATAAGACTCTCTCATTTTAAATTGTCTCTCATCTCACTATCGCCTTATGGTGCCCGTGAGGGTTTTCACCAATAAGACTCTCTCATTTTGAATTTTCTCTCTTCTCATGAATGGAGTGTTGCTCCTGATGCAAATCATGTCTCTATCTTGCTTGAACCGGCATCCTCAAAGATTGATCGACAGGTCTTTCTTTGGACCGTAATATAGGCTTTCGGACAGGGTTAGAAAGAAAGGGCGGCATGAAGGCTCAAAATACTTCAAGATAAAAATAAGGATAAAATTACAACTTTTGGAATAAGATCTTTCGAACTCAAAAAACTTCTGCCCCAGTTTCTTTGGGGTCTGCAGGGATTTGTCATTTTTGTTTTGATGAGACCGAACCGTAAGGCTGCCTACATATCCTCAAAAGGAATCAGGTCGAACGTAGTTCAAACTCTTTTCCTTTTGTTTGTTTCTTTCTTTCTTCTTTTTTTTCTTTCTTCTTTTTTTCTTTTTTTTCCCCTTTTCTTTCTTTCTTTTCTTTTCTTTCTGTTCTTCTTCTTCTTCTTCTTCCTTTTTTCTTATTTCTGCTACTGATTCCAAAAGAGGGATATGAAAGAAAAATAAATAAGGCTCAAAAGGGGTATCGAAGGATGAAAGTGTTTGGGTAGCAGAATAAAATGCCTTCGTCATTTTCAAATTTCGAACATGCCAAGTACAAGATACAATTGAAAATGAGCAAAGAGATCATACATAGTACCTCTTAACGGCATCAGAATTGATAGCCATATCTACACATTTGCCTTCTATATCTGTTAAGTGCAAGGCACCATTAGGCAACACTCTCGTAACAACGAATGGTCCCTGCCAATTTGGGGCGAATTTTCCTTTAGCTTCCGCCTGGTAGGGAAGGATACATTTCAATACCATCTGGCCCACTTCAAATCTCTGAGGGCGCACCCTTTTGTTGTATGCTCTGGCCATTCTTTTCTGATACAATTGACCATGACATACAGCAGCCAATCTTTTCTCATCAATCAGATTCAACTGTTCGAGCGGAGTTTTGACCCACTCGTCATCATCAATTTCGGCTTCTGCAACGACCCGAAGGGACGGAATCTCAACTTCCGCAGGTATAATTGCCTCAATTTCGTATACCAGCAGATAAGGAGTTGCACCACTGAAGTGCAAACAGTAGTGCGATAACCCAGCAATGCAAAAGGCAACTTTTCATGCCACTGCCGAGAACCTTGAACCATCTTACGAAGTATCTTCTTTATGTTCTTGTTGGCAGCCTCAACAGCTCCATTTTCCTTGGGGCGATACGGAGTGGAGTTTCGATGCATAATCTTGAATTGTTGGCATACCTCTTTCATCAAATGACTGTTGAGATTAGCAGCATTGTCTGTGATGATCACCTTGGGAATTTCGAACCGACAAATGATGTTTGAATGAACAAAATCCACCACTGCCTTCTTGGTTACGGACTTGAAATTTACAGCTTCGACCCACTTGGTAAAGTAATCAATGGCCACCAGAATAAATCTATGCCCGTCTGACGGTGCTGGCTCGATTGGCCTAATAACATCCATGCCCCAAGCAACAAAGGGCCAAGGTGCAGACATTGTGTGTAACTTAGATCGGGGAGAATGAATCAAATCACCATGTACCTGGCATTGATGACACTTGCGAACGAAGCTGATACAATCCCGTTCCATGGTGAGCCAATAATAACCTGCTCGAAGTATCTTCTTTGCCAATACATACCCATTCATATATGGACCGCAAAATCCAGAGTGTACTTCAGCCATGATAATTGAAGCCTCTTTAGCATCTATGCACCTCAGCAAACCTAAATCCGGAGTCCTCTTGTACAAGGTTCCTCCGTTCAAGAAAAATCCACTGGCCAGAGGTCGAATGGTTCTCTTTTGGTCACTTATAGCATATACCGGATATACCCCTGCCTTGATGTATTCCTTGACATCATGGAACCAAGGCTCGCCATCGATTTCCTCTTCCACCACATTACAATAGGCATGTTGATCATGAACTTGGACATGTATGGGGTCGACATGGACCTTGTCCGGATGATGTAACATTGATGCTAGGGTGGCTAAGGCATCAGCAATCTCATTATGAATCCTGGGAATATGTCTAATTCGACTGACCTGAAGCGTTGACAAAGATCATGCGAGCACTATCGGTGCGGTATGAGCTTCAAATCTCGAGTTTCCCATTCTCCTTGAATCTGGTGGACGAATAGATCTGAATCTCCCAGAACAAGTATTTCCTGTACTCCCATGTCAATAGCTAACCTCAGACCCAGAATGCATGCTTCATATTCAGCCATGTTGTTGGTGCAATAAAATCAAAGCTGAGCTGTTACAGGGTAGTGTTGCCCTGTTTCAGAGATAAGTACAGCCCCTATTCCGACCCTTTTCATGTTAGCAGCTCCATCAAAGAAAAGTTTCCAACCTGGATCTTCATTATGGTCAACCTCATCAACACACATGACCTCTTCATCAGGAAAATAAGTCTTCAATGGCTCGTATTCATCATCCACTGGATTCTCAGCCAAATGGTCGGGCAAAGCTTGGGCTTTCATCATGGTCCGAGTCATATAGATGATATCAAACTCTGTGAGTAAAATCTGCCACTTTGCAAGTCTTCCCGTGGGCATAGGCTTTTGAAAGATGTACTTCAGGGGATCCATGAGAGAAATGAGGTAAGTGGTGTGGGACGACAAATAATGCTTCAACTTTTGTGCCACCCAAGTCAAGGCGCAACATGTCCTCTCAACCAGAGTGTACTTAACCTCATAGGGAGTGAACTTCTTGCTAAGATAATAGATTGTTTGCTCCTTCTTTCCTGTGATGTCATGCTGACCCAACACGCAACCAAAAGAATTGTCCAAGACTGTCAAATAAAGAATTAAAGGTCTTCCAGGCTCTGGTGGGACCAGCACTGGTGGATTCGACAGGTACCTCTTGATTTTATCAAATGCTTCTTGACACTCGTCAGTCTATCTGACTGCGGCATTCTTCTTCAACATCTTAAAGATGGGCTCACAGGTTGTCTTGAGTTGAGCAATAAACCTACTGATGTAATTTAACCTTCCAAGTAGGCTCATCACCTCTGTTTTGTTCGTCGGCGGCGGTAATTCTTGAACGGCTTTGATCTTTGACTGATCCAGTTCAATACCGCGTCGACTAACCACGAATCCCAGCAGCTTACAGCTTACTGGACGGGACACCAAATGCACATTTTGCTGGATTGAGCTTGAGATTGTACCTGCGGAGCCTTTGGAAAAACTTTCTCAGATCTTTGACATGATCAGACTGCTTCTTTGACTTTATGATCACATCATCTACATAAACCTCAATCTCTTTATGTATCATATCATGAAACATGGTGGTCATTTCCCTCATGTAAGTTGCCCTAGCATTCTTCAAACCAAACAGCATTACCCGATAACAGTACGTTCCCCATGGCGTGATGAATACTGTCTTTTCTGCATCTTGCTCATCCATCAATATTTGATGATATCCCGCGTAACAGTCCACAAAAGACCCGATCTCATGCTTGGCACAATTATCGATCAGAATGTGAATGTTCGGCAATGGAAAATCATCCTTTGGGCTAGCTTTGTTCAGATCACGGTAATCGACACAGACCCTGGTCTTACCATCCTTCTTTGGTACTGGCAAAACATTAGCTAACCAAATGGGATATCGAGTGACCCGAATGACCTTTGCAGTAAGTTGCTTTGTGATTTCTTCTTTGATCTTCACACTCATATCGAACTTGAACTTTTGCAACTTTTGCTTGACGGGAGGACATGCTGGATCAGTTGGCAATTTATGGACTACCAGATCGGTGCTCAAACACGGCATCTCGTCATACGACTAGGCAAATACATCTTTGTACTCAAACAATATTCACTTGTAGTTCCAGATGCACACTTATCTTGGTTTCCCTAACATCATTCTGGTCCCCTAAATTGATTGCTTCAGTCTCACTCAAATTAGGTTTCGATTTTTCTTCAAATTGTTTTAACTCTTTACTAATTTGCTCAAATGCTGCTTCTTCATCATATCCTATCTCATCATCATATTCTACTTCTTGGATTGTTATTTCAGAATTAGATAGGCTTTTAAGACTCGGCTAAAAATTCCTCATGCATGTCATGTCACTACAACCAGCATGAAAAGAACTGTACAAAAGAAACAGAATAAAACACTATTAAGAATAATGGAAAACGGGAAATTGCATTTCATTTAAAATAAAAGGATAGAAAGGTCTGAGTGTCAAAATAAGCAAAACTTAAAAAGAAAGAAAGATCCGGATTACAACCCTGGAACGACCTAGATAAAAGAAAAGGAAATAAAGCAAACTACCAAAACTCCTTCTTGGTGGGGAGAGGAGTAACTTCCCAATTGCTAAGCTTCACGTTCGGGCCAACAAAACTGCAGATCTGCTTTACTAGAGCCTTCACCAACCTCTACCATATTGACCTCTTTGAAAAGACTTCGAAACCCCTTGATTATCTCTTCATCAGCATTGACCCCAGGTTCCGGGATTAAGGAGGTTGGAGGTTTTTCGGCTCCTGATTTAACAAAAGACTTGGAGATGTGTGGGACCGGCTTGGAGAGAGACCATACCTTCTGTTTTGGATTCTTAAACCTTTTCATGTCCTCTTCTGTGGGCGTGAATCCCAAACCAAACGTACCATGATTCCCATTGGGGCATATTGGATGCACAATACCTTGCAGAGATGAACCCAGACCCTTGCCCGGCACAAAACCATTCTTTAACATTTCATTCGCGACCATAACAGATGCAGAGGATAGCTTGGGACCCAGAATGCGTTCTCCTTCAGTGATCTTCTCAATAGACACTGTTTCAAAAGTTTGAAAAACCCAAGGTCCTTTATCATCTTCAGCCTCAACAAATGGAACAATTGTGTCATTGCAAGTTGACAAATCTTCCTCACCGTGCACAACTATTTCCTGCCTGTCCCACTCGAATTTAACCATTTGATGCAAAGAGGACGGGACTGCCTTGGCAGCATGTATCCATGGCCTTCCTAACAACAGATTGTAGGAAACAGCCACATCTAATACTTGGAATTCCATGGCGAACTCAACTAGCCCTATTGACAATTCGAGCATTATGTCTCCAACAGAATCTTTACCTCCTCAATCAAAGCCTCGAACGCACACAGTGTTCAAGCGGATCCTTTCGGTGCCAATCTTCAGTTTTTGCGGAGTAGACAAAGGACAAAAATTTGCACTAGAGCCATTGTCAACCAAAACCCTCGAGACAACAGCATCTTCCCATTTCACTGTGAGATAAAGAGCTCGGTTGTGTTCTGTGCCCTCGATGGGAAGTTCATCATCCGAGAAAGTGATCCTATTTGCTTCGAAATCTTGCCAGCTATCTTTTCCAAGTGGTTCACTGTGATCTTATCAGGAACATGTGCCTCATTTAAAATCTTCATCAAGACCCTGCGATGTTCATCGGAGTGTATCAGCAAGGACAAAAGAGAAATTTGAGCCGGTGTTTTCCTCAATTGCTCTATAATGGAATAATCCTACCCTTCATCTTCTTCAAGAACTCCTTAGCCTCTTTCTCGGTAACTGATTTCTTTACTGGCATCTGACTATCTTTGAATGGCTTGGCTTTCCTTAATTCTTCTGGGGCGAAACATCTCCCAGAGCGAGTTAATCCTCCAGTCTCATTTACTTCTTCCTCCACTTCTTTTCCTTTGTATGTCACTATCACTTGCTTGTAATTCCAAGGAACTGCCTTGGTATCAGCCACCGGTGGTTGGGTTACTGGTTTAATGATGATAGGGGTAATAGGAGCCCCCTTCACAACTAGGACAGGCTTACTTGGAATCCCTGACACTATCACTTTTGTGTTTTCTGGACTGGCCTCAACATCTTTTGGTATCCCTTTCACGACCAACACTGGTGGTTTCAAATTGAGCGGCCTCGACTTTTCTGTTACCCCTTCAACTATCACGGGCTTTGCTTTGGTGGAGTCTGGATCCTTGACCAAATTGTTTCCACTGGCCCGAATCATCATGACGGACTTATAAGACTTCTTGGGTTCCCCGTCCTTATAAATTACTTCAATCATATGTGTCTCTTCATGGGCAGGGAGAGGGTTTTGGTTAATGTTTGGAGTGTCTGGGTTTTGGACTACGATTTGGTTCATATCAGTGAGTTCTTGGATCGCCCGTTTCAAGTGCCAACACCTCTCTACGTCATGGCCCGGATCATCAGAGTAATAGGCACATCTTAGGGAATAATCAAGGTTCTTTGGAGGGGGATTTGGTATTTTTGACTCAATTGGCCTCAAGACATCCAACTGCCTTAACCTTTGGAATAGACTGGCATAGGATTCTCCAAGCAGGGTAAAAGTTTGTTTCCGTTGTTGCCTCTCTCTCCTATACTCTGGTCTTGGTCGAAAAGGTAGACCATTGGGGTTTTGGTAAGGTTGTGGGGATGGGTAGGCATTTTGTGGAGCTGGGTAGGGATTCTGTGGGACAGGGGCACGCCATTGTGGATAAGGAGGGGGTTGGGCATATGACTGGGCATGGTGAACAAAATATTGGGGTGGTCTGGCTAAGTCTTGGGGTTTTTGTGGGGAAAAATAATGTTGAGATGTATTATATGGAGTTTGGGTGAAGGTTTGAGATCGGGATCGAGGATGGGTGTATTGGTTAGGTGAACCCCTCTGGCCCTGCCATGATCCGGAGACAACCATAGCGACATCTTCCTTCTTCTTCTTGCTTAGCAAACTTTCGGTACTACTTTGGATTGCCTGAGTGGTTGCTTTTATAGCAGAATAACTCATGATCTTACTGCACTTGAGCCCTTCTTCAACCATTTCTCCCATCTTTACCACATCATTAAAAGATTTACCAATGGCTGAGATCAAATGTCCATAGTAAGTGGGCTCCAAGGCTTAAAGGAAGTACTTAACCATCTCGTCTTCTTCCATCGGAGGATTAACTCGTGCAGCTTGCTCCCTCCATCGGAACCCATATTCCTAAAGCTTTCATTGGATTTCTTTTCCATCTTGGTCAGAGATAGGCAGTCTGGAACAATGTCTATGTTGTACTGAAAATGTCGGGCGAAGGCCTGAGCCATATCGTCCCAAGTGTACCACCTGTTAATGTCCTGACGGGTGTACCATTCTAAAGCTGCCCCACTCAAACTTTGGCTGAAGTAGGCCACTAGTAATTCATCTTTTCCTTCGGCACCTCTCATCTTACTGCAATAACCCCTTAGATGAGCGACAGGATCCCCATGTCCGTCATACAAGTCGAACTTGGGCATCTTGAATCCAGCAGGCAGTTGGACATCGGGAAACAAACATAAATCCTTATAGGCCACACTCACCTGATTCCCCAACCCTTGCATATTTCTCAATGATTGCTCAAGACTCTGTAGCTTCCTAAACATCTCCTCCTGCTCTGCGTTCTTGGGTGGTTTGTCAGTCTCGACATGAGGCTCAAACTGGTGGGTGTAGGAGTAAGGGTCTGGGACTTTGAAAGTGGGCTCCGGTGCATGGTAATGGGCATCTGGGCCGGGAAACGCGGGCTCACTAGAGGATCGATGAAGGGTAGTTTGTGGTGGGGGTACAAAAATAGGAGCAGATGTTGGAGCAGGGTACGAGGTTGTTTTGACTGGTGGAGCATGAAAAGTTTGGGCAGAAGTGCCGGGGTAATTGTGGTAAGCGGTAAAGACAGATGCGTGTTGTGGGGAAAGGTCAATGATATGGGCCATCTGGGATTGAGAGAGTGGTGGAACGGAAGCAGGGTTTTCTGTTTAGTTGGTGGGGAACGAGGGTGGAGGATGTCCCTTAACCCATGCCTGATACATTTTTGCCATATGATGTTTCAGCCTCCGAACCTCCTCTTGCAATTCCGATTCTGACTCAACAATCTCTCGGTGGGTCTACAACTGCAGTGTCTGTTTCCTTGCTAGCCATGACTGTTTGGCGTTTTGACCGGGTATATGGATGACTTGCTAGGATGCCAACAAACTAACCACCTTCCTAGAAATAGTTAGAGGATAACAGAGGACAACAACACGAAACCAACATGTTAGCGTTAGGGCATTTATCAGATAATAATATCACTTTACATGCAATGCACCTAGCAGCAAATAACGGTTCTAAAATGACTGCGAGGGTCGCAAGGTAATATGGCATCATCCCAATTTGGTCATTTCAATCTAGCCTTCTCTACTTTTACCATTTCCCTCTCTTTTGATGCAAAAATAACTTGATAAAACCCAAAGTAAAGTGATGGAAAAATAAAATTCGGGATTTTTCATTTAAGACTTCTGATAAGCAATGCAATAATGGAAGACCAGACACACTTGACCACACTATGACTGGCTTTGAAACTACCTAAAGGCTCAGTACACCTAAACAAGACATGAGACAATCTTAAAAACATTTGAATAGGGTCGATCCTCAAACTGCTCCTAAATGCAACTGTGCTGGCTGGGATGGTCCTGGGCTATCCTTCGTGCTCAAGCTTTGCAACATGCTTCGTAGAGAAACACCGATGCTAGGAACAGAGACTCTGGCATGTGCCCTGCCTCCTGAAGACTAACCCTAAGCAGATACTGCCTGTCCTGCTCCACCTTTGCTGCCAATTCCGCTAACCGAGACTTGATCAACTCAATCTTACCCCCGGGATCTTGGTCCGGCGCCTCCTTAAAATCAACTGTCTAAGCTGCCCACCCCCTAAGTTATGCTGGCAATGGGGTGCTGACCCCTGGTGGGGCGGACTGTAACCAAATTAGGTACTCCTGAGTACACTCGGGCCTGCCAATATCTTTTACTAATATTTCTTTCTTCATCCTCTTTGCATTGTTCCAGTATTGCACGTATTTGATTTCGTCAACCAGCTTATTGCTAAAATTCCTGATGTACCTCCGAAGGTTCAAAGTTGGAGGCTCCTCTTGTCGTCTGCCCAACTGTCGCATTACCCTGACTGGTGTGTATGGCCTGACGCACTTGAGTCCTATCAGCATCAGGAAAGGCCGCATGAGGCATCCTACTAAGATATCATCTAAGGGTAGCCAAGATAGGCCCACAAGACATTTTCATTTGTCCTTGAACCAAGGAACTCAATCCAAGCTGTGACACCTATTGGGTATGTGAACTTAGGAGACTTCATCCTACGCTCGATGCATACCACCCGATCCCTCAAAGCACAATCGATGGGACAAAGTAAATATGCGGTGTGCAAATGCTCCATCATCCATAATTGTAGCAAAAGGTTACTTCCCTCGAAATACCTGACACCTCCCCTCACTTCACTCAGGGCTCGGTACAACTCTGCCAAGATCATTGGCACAATGGTAACGGTTTTGTGTTGTTTTTCATGGAATAGTGCCATTACCACTGGCTGCAGATAGGTGCTAATGTGCCTCATCTAATGGAAAAACCAATAATCCCAACAAGGGGGGGCTGAAAGCTTCGAGGCGACGTCTTTGCCATTTTGCTTTGGTTGTGCAGAACTCATCCCAAAAGACGTCAAAACTATCATGTGGTCCAAATCTAGCAAACAAATAATTCAAAGATATCCAAGACTGCTCGAGGCACTTCAAATGCTTGTTATCTTTTAGGCCCAGGTCATTAAGAAATCTTGTCCTAGAGTGGTCCCGGGGAAGTATCATGTTCTTGCCTATATAACTTAAACGGGTGAGACCGGTGAGACCGGATATTTCTGCCAAGGTAGGAGTCATCTCACACTCCCCAAATTTGAAAGTTAAGTTCTGCGGGTTCCAATAGGTCAGCATTGCTTATACTAAGTCTGGGCGGGGTGTGATATCAAGAAGAGAAGTTAGGGTACCCAATTTGTGCATCAACTCGTGCTGCTCTAACGATGAAAACATGTTTCACCACTTGACCAATTTCTTAGGAATCTTTGTTACCATCAGCACTTTGGATCGAATCAGTGGATCCATACCTGAATGAAGGGAACATGGTTAATGACTCGGAATGCTACACGACACCATAACATTTCCTGGTGGACAAATGCAAGACACAATTCGGCTATATTTGCAGATTGGCCTAAATGGCTGAAAGTGACTATTAGTGCAAACTTGACAAAGTTGACCCCCTAAGCATGAGAAATACTTCATTTAAAGATTACATGACTCTAATATCCCGACAATCATGGTCTTAAAGAATTATTTTGCGGAAATGAACTATTTTGCAAAAATGGCCGATATGGCCAAATGTGGCTAGGGACGCAAACCCGATATGGACGGACCTTAGAGTGATATGACACTGCGATTAGGCTACTTTTGCAAAAATAATCCTATTTTGCAAGAATGGCCGATGTGGCTAAACATGCAAGAGTTGGCTACAACCCGGGAAGCCAAGAACCTAAGACTTACTAGGAAGACCGGACCCTATGTGGGTTGCCTACGTATCCCATCCCGGAAGACGAGAATCAGGTTCGCGTAGTTCGGGAGATGCAACTAAATAAAAAACTATATCTTTGTCTCTTGCGAAACGATGAAAAATGTAAAACCCCTTGGACCTTTTCCTTGAAATGATGAAAAATGTAAAAAAAAAAAATTCTTTTCTCCTTTTTTTTTCTCTTTTTTTTTTCTCTTTTCTTTTTTTTCTTTTTTTTTCGGAAAAGAACATGGAGGAAAATACTAGTGGGACCCCATTTGTTTCATGTTCACCCTTCTTTCAAAGACATCGGTCTGCCAAATAACCTTTTTACCCTCACAGATGTAACACTTAGCATATGGGATGATTAATCGTCGCTTTGGGCCATGGGCCCATTTTGACATAATTTGGATAGGTCTCCTACAAAGGGACTCGGTGCTTGGGACCGAGCCCTACTAGGTCTAAATGACATGATGCAAATAAAAATGACCTAAATGCTGACCTAAGTTTTGGGGTTCACTAACGGGGCAATTCGGGGAAAGCGTATGGTCGATGGTGGCTGCTTAAGCTTTCCACCCACTCCATACATCCGTCGGCTTCCCCTCCTAAATTAAGGTTGACTCAACAAAGAGTTCGTGCACGCGACGCGTGCTCGGGACTTGTTGCAGAAAGAAATGACCGGGCAATGCATATGATGACAGTTATAAAGCGATAAACACATAAAGCAGAAATCGTAACCACATAAACAACTAGCAAATAGCAAAAATATGAAAGCACCATATAAGTAACAAAAACATGAAAGCATAATAAAAGTAAGTAAAGCTAACGGAAAAGAACATAAAACTCAACCAAACATTTTAAAAGCCAACAAATCAAGTACTAGCTCGAACCCTCAAAATATTCAAGAACTCCCCAACAGAGTCACTAGAGCTGTCACTCTTCCCTTTTTTACGTGGGACGAGACTTTACTAAACCCTTTATGGAAGGCTTAATAAAACTCGCAAAGGGGTTTTCAATTCTGAAAGTGACAAAGATAAGATTTAAAAGGGAGAACTAGAGTCGCCACCTGACAATTGATCCAGGTGTGCCAGGCCACCATTTTAGAACTTAGACTATAAGCCAAGTTCGTACTAGAGATTTGGATAAGGGGGTTCATTTGACTCGGGGAGAAGGTATTAGGCATTCCCCGGGTCCCGTGAAAATTACGGTTGCGTACTCAATTTAATTGTCTTTTAAAACATTCGAGTTGAGGCAAAATAAACACACAAGAGGTTTGAGGTCGTTCTCACCTAATATAGAAGAAAAATAAGACTAAAATACTACGACTTTCATTTCTTGCCTTCAAACACAAATACCTCGGGGCATTCCCTGGAATGTCAAAATACAAGTTCTTCGGGGCATTCCCCGGGCAAATTTCACTAAGAGAACGACCCCTCACCTCAAAGATAATAATTTAATTTGAAAACGTACTATGACGTCTTATTACTAATTTAATTTGAGAATGTATTATATTGTCCAAATTCATTTAGAAAAAAGAGAGCATGTATTATTATAAAAGCATAAATACGATATCAATATACCAACTCTAAATTGATCGAAAGGAAGGGGAGAAAATAAATTGGTTAAAATATATGGTAGTATTCAATGCAAAAAAAATTAATAATAAATAACAACATGAAGTGGAGTAAGTATACATTAAAGACTTAAAAAGTATATGGTATAAAAGGAAAAAATTTGGATACGTCATACATGATATGCAAAATTAAGGAAAAAATAGAATTCAATAAAAATATTAGAGATATAATTGGTATCCATTAATAAAAAAGGGCATGCTTTTAAAATCTCGTGGCATGGTAAATATACGAAGCCTTTTAAATAGAGCTGCCACTAAGTGAAAAACATATTTTAAATGGATGAAATTGTATTTGATTGTATACCAAAAGGAAACTTGTAATTGAGAAAAAGTTTTAATTCCATGTAACTTATGCTTTGGGAGACTCTTCGAACAAGAGTTAAAATCGATATTGTCCTAATCAACGAAAAAATTCAATTTGGATTCAAACTCCTAGTATTTGGTAGAATAAAAAAATTTAATACAATTTTATTCAATATAGAGTCATATATCTAAAAGAATAATTTCACTTTTAAAGGATATAACTATCGTTTAATATTTCGAAGTATCATCAATCAACATTTAGCGTTTTAATATTCGTGTGGTTCTGTAGAACTTTGGTTATGTATGTCTCCGATTTATTTTCTCTTAAGTATTTCTTAAGTGAATAATTGGTGATTGGATGTAAGGATTCACGATAGAAAATTTTTCATAAATTATTCGTTTCCTACATTGAATAAATGAACTTGATAAAAATCATTAACCCAGAAGAAAGAAATTGCTTTTAGAGTAAGAAAATATTCCATAAGTTCCTAACCAAATAAATAAAAGGTATCGAAGAACTTTTCAAATATCCTATCATGAAATGAAAAAATATCTATTCAAGAAGGAATCATGATATTTTATTCGAATGAAAAAATATTAATATTTATAAAAATTTCCTAACATGTAAATAAAAACAAATCACTTGCCAAGAATGAATGAAATTTATATGAAGTTCCTACACAATAAAAAGGTAAAAAAGAGTTCTTAAAATTTCTAATGTAAATAAGTAAGGAAAAAAAGCTCCCCGAGAAGGAATTTCCTATTCTACCACAAAATTACATATATATTTGTTACAATTAGGAACAACAATTTTTTCTAAAAGAAAATTATGAACGTGCCTTTCTAATCCAAGTAGGATCTATTTTGTAGGACCGGTGTATGCGTAATTTAAATCGAAAAAGAATTTTATCATTAGATCCTTAAATTATACAAATACTTAAGGACATAAAGTATTTCGGGAATATTTTAGTCGTTCAATATTTAACATAAATTATTCGTGCTTTTATAATAATATAGATATAGATAGTGTAAGAAAAAGTCAGATCTATACACACTGCTCTACTAAGGTAGTCTAAAGTCTAAACAGTATAAATCGCATAAAACAAATATAAAATCAGCTTACTTATTTTATGAGACTATATTAGCTTGAGATAGTTATTGAGATTTTCTTTGAAAATCAAAACAAATAATTGATATTACCGAAGTGTACTGCTTATTCTTGTGCATAAAACATAACTGCCAGGTTAACTATATACAATTTAGAGATAAAAGATAACTTATTTTATTTGAAGAATCAATCTAAAACGTTCCATTAGCATACATCCCCTATATTTTTACTTTATTCCTACAGCTACTCAAATATGTTGCTAATAAATCAGTTAAGTTCCAAGTTCCAAACCCCTTTTGTAATATATTACATATAACTGTGTCCTAACTCTCTTTTTTCAAGTCACACTTTGCCCCTATTTTATTTTAATCACTTAAGTTGCCTCATACAAATACAATTGGATGGATATAAACTTTAAAAGTTTTTGAATAATACTAGGCGTATTACCATAGAGAATAAATAGAAAACCCAAGATATGTAATTGGCCAACCTATTGCAAGTAGTCTCAAAGGCATAAATCTATCACTATATGCAAAACCAACATGGCGGATTTAAATTTAAATATGAGTGACATTTAAAAAATATTAACCACAACATTAAATAGCCATTGGGCTCGGGCTAACCCTCATTAGTATAATAAATTAGCCGCTAATGAGAGGAGCTTATGGTCGTTCAAGGATATTTTTAGTAAATTTTTACTTGCCTACACAACTGGTCTTTGTATGGCACGACACCAAGTCAAGTGGACATCCATCTGCACAGAGTAACACGTTTAGTGAAGGATTGCATATAAATGTTCATAACATGCAGCGGAAGACAATAACATCCTAAGCAGAATTTTTCGTGTTTAAAATTTATTTACATGTCAAAGATCAGATTTAAGACGTACCTGGTGAAGGGAGTCTCGTTTTAAAAATTTCTTCGATAGTGCGAAGACTCTATGCGTATCCACACCGAGACTGATCCTTTCTATCTGCTCTTTGATCAATGAAACTCGCGAAGAAATTGAATGAAAATATTGTGTTGAAATGTTTCTCAAAAATCTCATTTCAAAAGTAGAAGAACAAGAAATATTTTTCTTGCAATTGTATTTTTTCTCTTGACTTTGTATTACACTCTCATTTACAAAATGGTTTTCTTCTCAAGACTTAATACAATAAAATTTCTCCATAACCCTTTATACAGCATCACCTATAAATTATTTTTCTATTTTATTGAAGTAATGATTTACTTACGGTAAAAATTTAAATTTTATGAAGAAAAAATCGGAATTCCCATTCGCATGGGTAACGTGACTGCCGAGAACTTTATAGACTTTTCATATCAATTCTAAATTGGATTCTATTTTATAAACTTTTTATATTAATAATTTTGTAATTGAAAATTGCAAATCCTATAAGTAGGCAGGTTGCGGTGTAGTTTAACAATCCAATTCTAAATTGGATTTCACGGCTCTTTAAACAATATTTTTATATATATCCTATATATAAATAAATATCAATTATGATTAATAAATATATATCACATATATATTTCAACCAAGAGAAATATTAATTTTCTATTTCAAATAGAAACTTTCAATTTGTTCACAATATTAATTATATCCTATGTATTAACAAAGAATATAATAATATTTCATTTTGACTAATAACTAAATTTATTTGACTAATCAAATTCTTTAATTTAATTATCAAATAATAAAGTAATTAATCCTTTAGCAATGATCATAACACTCGTTAGTGTGCGACCCCATAGGTTCAATACTAAGCCGGTAGTAAATTGATCATACCAATATACTAATCAGGGGTGGCGTCTAGCAACACTTCTTAACGACCGGATATTATGAATTATACAATTTACTCTCAAGAACCAGTAGAAGAATAATGTAGTATTCCTTCTGTCCTTATAGCTCTCAATCACCTTAGGATATAGTTTAACTGTCAAATCCTAATAGGCGACCAACTATGTGTTCATGTCAAATATAATCGACCATTGAATGACCTAAGAAACTCTTTTCTTCTTTTCATTCAAT
The DNA here is from genome assembly GCA_002018475.1 of Nicotiana obtusifolia. Classification (NCBI taxonomy): domain Eukaryota; kingdom Viridiplantae; phylum Streptophyta; class Magnoliopsida; order Solanales; family Solanaceae; genus Nicotiana; species Nicotiana obtusifolia. Next base: position 18,488 of record MCJB01052996.1, read on the forward strand.
TGCCATGGTCAAGGTCTTAATTTAGTCGTGTATAATTCATGATAACATGGAGCTTAAACTCATTATCAAGAGTCGACAGATTCCGTCTTGATCAATCACTAATTCTATAAGCATTTAATCGTACTTAATATCATTTCAACTATCGTCCTAAGGCCATATGTGTCTAGTATCAAAGTACAATAAATAACTTGTCAATTACTGTGATGATCTCAGGTCAAAGAAAACTTTTACATCACATTTTTCAAGAGAATATCCTATTGGCAGTTTATGGTAATTCTATCAATTAGGAATTATCCATGAGTCGGTTCAAGGATCATATCTCTATATGCATCATCTATCTATATGATTTAATTAATGAGATCAACTAATCTTTATCCAATAAAGACGATCACATAAATATTGATCTAACCGGATTACTAATGTCCAAATTAATAATTCTACCATCAAGAACAAATTTAGATTGAATTATAAGAAACTTTACTTTGGCTATCATGATCTCCATCACGATGACAAATCTCAAAATTTAATCTAGGATCTTATTAAATTAATAAAATAATTAATAATAACTATGATAAAAGAATATCAAATGTCATATATATTTTATGTCAAATAACATTGACAAAAATATATTTAAATCATATATGAGATTGGATCTATAACATATCTAAATACATGCACCATTGCTGTATTGTCTCTCGCTTTGCTTTGATCTGCTTGATGTTGTCTTTACGAAACTCAATTTGAACCGGTGTCTTATTTCTAAGCTTTCTCAACGTATTCCGTTTATATATAGTTATTAGGTGAGTTTTGTTTTCCCTATTTTCTTAAGCTTCCCACCTTTTCTGCAGATCGCCAGATCCTCTGCATTTGCTTTTCTTAATTTTGTTATTTCCCGACATCATTGCTGAATTAGAATTGTTTAAATCTGGTTAAGTAGTTGGCCCGCCAGTGTCTATTTTAATTTTCGGGGTGCAGGTTAAAAATGGGTGGTTTTGGGAAGATGATTTATATTTATGTGCTTATTTTTTAAAAATTACTGTTGGTTCCCTTTATCTGAAAATCTGTCATGGTAGAAGAATGTGAGCTCTCTTCTTTAAATATGGTAGTGTAAAGAGATGGCCAGTGTTTGCTTATTTGTCTGAATGAATTATTCCACTGTGTGATTGTTCCTATACTGCGATTCTGAATCTCTGTGGTTGAAAGCTGCTGAAATAATGGTAGAGCTTGAGTACAAAATGAATCATCTGTTGTGCAAGGAATTAGCCATCGTCAAAACGGGCAGAATTATGCAATGACAAAATTGGTTGCTGCCATCTTTCATGGAGTTACATGATGTTTAAAAAAAGAGAAAAAATTGGAGTACATTGGTTGAGATAAATTTAGTGGTAAATCTTCCATATTGTTGGAACTTGCTATCAAGGCAAAAGAAAGCATATACGGCAGAATACTCGGTAAATTTCGGTTTCGGGGTCAGGAACGAGGGCTGTACTTTGTTGTTGTACTTTACTAAAGCTTTTGACTTGGTGCTAGCTAACACGGTTTTCAGAAGAGAGGAACACTTAGTCACTTTCCGGAGTAGGGTTGCCAAAACTCAGATTGATTATCTTTTCCTAAGGAGAGGTGATAAAGGCCTTTGTACGAATTGTAAGGTTATCCCGAGTGAGTGTCTGTCGACGCAGCATAGGCTCTTGGTAATGGACTTGGAGGTCAAGGGAACAAGGAAGAAGAGAGCGGTGTACGGCCAACCTAAGATTAAGTGGGGAGCCTTGACTAAGGGAAAGGCTCAGGAGTGGGGGGAGAGCTGTTGGCTATGGAGGCCTAGAGGAGTAGTGGGGACGCGAGTAGTATGTGGACCACGACAGCGAATGCATTAAGAAAGCTGCTAGGGAAGTGCAAGGGGTCTCGAAGGGTTACTCGGGTGGCCACAAAGGGGACTGGTGGTGGAATGGGAAGGTCAAGAAAAAGCGAAAGCTAAGAAAGCGGCATATTTAAAGCTAGTGGGGAGCACGGACGAGGAAGAGCGGAGGTCGTATAGGGAGTGTTATAAGAAGGCAAGGAGAGAGGCGAAACTCGCAGTCACGGCGGCTAAAACTGCAGCTTTTGAAAGATTGTACGAGGATCTTGGAGGCAAATGAAGGGACAGGAAGTTGTACAAGTTGGCCAAGATTAGGGAGAGGAAGGCTCGGGACCTGAATCGAGTGAGGTGCATCAAAGACGAAGACGGTAAGGTATTAGTGGAAGAGGCGTGTAACAGGCGTAGATGGCAGGAGTACTTCCATAGACTCTTGAACGAGGAAGGGGATAGGGACGTCGTGCTGGATGAGTTGGAGAACTCAGATAGCTGAAGAGATTTGAATTTTGTAGGCGTATTAAGTGTGAGGAGGTTGATATGGCAATACGGAAGATGAGCAGGGGCAAGGCGACTGGGCCTGACGAGATCCCGGTGGAATTTTAGAAAGAGGCAAGTAGGGTAGGCTTGGAGTGATTTACTAGCTTGTTTAACGTCATTTTCAAGACGAAAAAGATGCCCGAAGATTGGCGGTGGAGCTTGATGATTCCGCTGTACAAAAACAAAGGTGATATCCAGAACTGCAACAACTATAGGGGTATCAAACTGCTGAGTCACACTATGAAGGTTTAAGAGAGGGTGGTGGAGAAGAGAGTGGGAACATGTGTATCTATCTCTGAGAACCAGTTCGAATTTATGCCGGGACAGTCAACTATAGAAGCCATTCGCCTTGTGTGACGATTGGTGGAGCAGTATAGGGAGAGGAAAAAGAACTTGCACATGGTTTTCATTGACCTTGAGAAGGCTTATGACAAAGTCCCAAGTGAGGTACTATGGAGATGTTTGGAGGTTAGTGGAGTCCCCGTAGCGTACATTAGCGCGATTAAGGACATGTACAAAGGTGCTAAGACTGGAGTGAAGACTGCGGGAGGAGACTTGGAATATTTCCCTTTGGAGATAGGGTTGCATCAGGGATCTGCCCCTTAGCCCGTTTCTGTTTGTCCTAGCGTTGGATGTGCTGGCACGACACATACAAGGAAGGGTGACATGGTGTATGTTATTTGCTGATGACATAGTACTGATTGACGAGACGCAAGGGGGTGTTAACGCTAGGTTGGAAGTGTGGCGACAAAAGCTGGAGTCCAAAGGTTTCAAGTTGAGTAGGTCGAAAACTGAATACTTGGACTGCAAGTTCAGCGACGACAGGCATGTAGAAGAAGTGGAAGTAAAGATTGATACTCAAGTCATTGCCAAAAGAGATAGTTTCAAGTATCTTGGGTCTATAATCCAAGGGCGACGAGGAGATTGACGAGTATGTTACTCACCGCATTGGAGCGGGTTGGATGAGATAGAGGCTAGCTTCAGGGGTTTTATGCGACAAGAATGTGCGCCTAGACTTAAGAGCAAGTTCTACAGGGTGGTGGTTAGACCGGCTATGTTGTATGGGGCTGAGTGTTGGCCCGTCAAGGAGTCACATGTCGAGAAGATGAGCGTAGCTGAAATGAGGATGTTGAGATGGATGTATGGACATACTAGGAAAGGCAAGATTAGGAATGAAATGAGGATTTGTGGTATCTTCCTATATAAACCCAAGAGTTTATACTGGTTGATTAAATGGCTAGGAATGGATGTATATAAACAAAAAACTAACTACATTTTCTCTGATATCTAAAGTTAATTAGTTTGCCCTATCCTGCTATTATCTGAATTTTGCTCTATTTACTGGTAGCAGCAGAGTTTTCTCATTTATTTTCCATCCACTGTATTTTTCCTCCTTTGAACAATTCTCTGCTGCCATCCGGACCTCTGCTGGTTTTTGCTACGGTTTTCCCCTTCTTTGAGTACCTAGCGATACCATCCTGACCACTATTTGACTTATGCTATTGAGTATTGACTTCTTCTTTCTATGTTTTTTGTTGGTAAAAGAGAGTTTTACATTGTATCTGGGTGCCCTATGGATTTTGGTGCCTCACTTAAGAATTGTTTAATTCCCACAAGTTTTATTTTCTCTACACAGGGATACATATGTTGATCCCTGGATGGAGAAAAGCCATGCTCAAACCTTACATAGAGTATTCAAGTTGCGACAACCAAGTTCAGTTGCTTTATGCTGTGGCGCTTCCAATTGAACTTGAATTATTCTCTGGTAGTTTCAACTTAGTTGTCACTTGCTGCAGTCTTGACGAATTTTTTTAATAAAAAATTGACTTATGATGGTAACAGATAAGTTACTGCTGATCCAAATCAGGGAAAAAGCTTTCAAGTAGTTTAGATTTACAGCCCCGGTATTTTCAGTTTCATCAGTGTCTTATTACTTCCTCCTTGCCTATAAAAAGGAAAACTGTTTATTTATTTATTTCTATAACAAACTTCCATAACAGCTTATATGACGTGAGCAGAGAAGGAAAGAGGTGAGCAAGATCATAAAAGATAAAGAAAACAAAAGGAGAAGGGGCATGGGATATGGATGACGGCCGCAAATAATCACATTGGAAGACAACAGTGAGCTCCCGAAACACTAGTTAAAAAGATGCATCAAGACTTCACTGAGTGATGACTATACCCAATCATCGTGATAATATATAATTCATTTACCATTGCAAATACCCAATCTATTTCATCACTTCTGTTGGAGAAGAAACTAGACTCGGCCTCAACAAGAATAAAGAGGCTACTGGAATAAAGAGACTCATATACGCCTCAACATCTGCTCAGAGTTGATGCTCATCTTACTTTCAAAAGGTTCTTTCTGTCCCTGTAATCCAATATTACAATGAACAAATGTGACATGTCATATCATTAAGCTGTAAACTAAGGAATAAGAGCTTTTCCTCTAGACATAGAGTTTCATGACTTCACTGCTTTGTAAAGCCATGCACCAATTACCACTGCGTTGAATGGCTATTTGGATTTCAATGTGTTTAAATCAATTATTCCTACTCTACAACGGCAATCTGCATTTCTTCTGCAAGCTAATTTTTCAAACCATTTTTAGCTATACACTGGAAAGCTGCATAGCTATTTAAATAATAAATTGTTGTGACACGATTTTAAATCAGTTCTTTAGGACAAATGTAGTTTTGATTCAATTTCTCTACTTGCCTTTTTATGCTTTTGCATTTTCATGTTTTTTCGGTGCTTCCCTGTAAATCTAAGTTTCAAACTATGAAGTTTTGTTCATATTGGACCCGGGACAAGCACGGGCTCTACTCTATTGGTGTATTGTTGAACACAATCGGTTGTTCACAACTTGAGAGTTTTATTATTGAAAAACTCAAGAACAACTTTGATCTTACAAATATTTTTCTCACAATTTTTTCCTTACTCACACTTAGCAACTTATTTGTTGCTACACTCTTATTTTTGCTCTCACTCTCCTATTTTTCTCACTTTGTTTTCTTTGTTTTTGCTTGGATGGTTTGGCAAATGAATTGCCTCCTATTTATACTAGTTTCCTAGGGACTAACTAGCAAATAAAATTTATTATACAAGTCTCTTTATATTTATAAATTAGTCCCTAACCTAGAATTTTCTTTCAACTACCTAGTTCTAGAATTTATCTAGATAAATCTTCTCTAGATTTTTCTCCTAGATTTTTTATCTTTACATTATCTAGAAGACTTCTTACTCTAGAATTCTCTCCCAAAAAAATCTTCAAATAAAGTTGGTAATGCTTAAATAATTTAACACTCCCCCTCAGTACCAACTTTATTTGTTCTAGCAACCATTCCGAGTGCTTCACGAAATCTCGTAAATCTCTTGTTATCCAGACTCTTTGTGAAGATATCAGCAACTTGGTCATCTGTCCGGATTGCCTTCATTTCAATTTCACCTCGGAGAACTTTTTCCCTTAGGAAGTGATAATGTACTTCCACGTGCTTCGTCCTTGCGTGAAACATTGGATTCTCTGCCAATTGTATAGCTAACAAGTTGTCACAATATAATCCCACAGTGTCCTTTTGTGGTTGATGCAAGTCTCTCATGAGTTGCATTAGCCATGTGCTCTCTTGTGCTGCCATTGCTCCAGCTCGATATTCCGCTTCAGTCGTTGAAAGTGAAACTGTAGGTTGTCTTTTGCTACACCACGATATTGCAGTTGTCCCAAGACTGAAGACATATCCTGTGGTTGATCTTCGAGTATCATGGCAACCATCATAATCCGCATCACAATATCCAACTAGTCTGCAAGGAACTACTTTCTTGTACAAAAGCCCATAGTCAATAGTTCCTTTCACGTACCTCAATATCCTTTTGATTGCTTCCAAGTGCGGCTTCTTCGGCTTTTGCATGAACCTGCTAACTACTCCAACTGCAAAGGTAATATCCGGCCTGGTCAATGTTAGGTATATTAGACTTTCGACAAGTTGGCGGTACATTTTTCCATCTTCCAAGTCTTTGCCGTCTACGGAACATGACTTCAGATTAGGCTCCATTGGTGTAGAAGACGACTTACAACTCATCATCTCGTACTTTTGGAGTAGATCCCTTGCATATTTTTGTTGTCCAAGAAATAATCCATCATTTCTCTTTTCAACTTCAAGACCAAGGAAGTGATTTAGTTCACCCAATTCTTTCATTTGAAATCGCACTTTTAAGTTTGCTTTGCTCCTGTGAATTTCATCAATATCATCCCCTGTGATGATCAAGTCATCCACGTAGACTAGTATGATGGATAGTTTTCCTTCACGAGCTTTTACAAATAGGCTTGAGTCTGCTGGTGCCACTTGATATCCACTTCAAACTAAGAACTCAGCAATTTTCCCATACCATGCTCGAGGAGCTTGCTTCAAACCATACAGTGCCTTCCTTAGCTTGCAGATATAATGCGAAGTATTTTTGTTCACAAATCCTTGTGGTTGATCCATGTATATCTCCCGGTCCAACTCCCCATGAAGGAATGCATTCTTCACGTCCATCTGCCAAAGAGTCCAAGACTTACTAGCTACCAGAGCTAGTAATACACGAACTGTAGTAAGTTTTGCCACAGGGCTAAATGTCTCGTCATAGTCTAGCCCATACTCTTGAGAGAATCCCCGAGCTACCAGTCGAGTCTTGTACCAATCAATAGATCCGTCAGGTCGTCTTTTTAGTTTATAAACCAATTTACATGATATGGATTTTACATCCTTAGGCTTTTTCACAAAGTCCCAAGTCTGATTTTGCTTTAGGGCGAAAATTTGCTCCTCCATTGCCTTTCTCCATTCATTGCTCTTCGAAGCTTCTTCGAAGGTAGTAGGTTCATTGACATTCTCGACCTCAGCAAGTGCAGCATTTATATATTTAGGATTTGGAAATTTTTGTCGCGTACACCTTCTCAGTTGAAGTTGCTCGACTTCGTGGGATTCTTCTTGAAACTCCTCGGGGGTTTCATGAACTCCAGTTTGCCATGGACTCTTTTGCTTTCCTTTTGGGGATGTCTCTTCTGCAGTCGACTCAATTTCTGCATGTCCGCCTTCATCATCTTGTTTGTTGGTTTCTTGTCCTTCTTCTTCGAGTTTATGGTGCAACTTTTGCTCCAGTTCTCTTGAATCTGGTAGTGTGGCTTCATGGGACCAGCATGATGATGCTTCATCAAATACCACATTTTTGGACACATGTGTTTTGTTTGTTGTTGGATCACAACATCTCCATCCTTTTCTTTGCTCATCGTAGCCGACAAAGATGCACCTAATTGCTTTCTTATCAAACTTACTACGGAGATGGTCTGGCACGAACACATAGCACACGCATCCAAATACTCTGAAGTGACTTACATTGGGTAGCATCTTCTTCAGCTTCTCGAACAGCGAGATAAATCCTAATCTTGCTTGCGGCAGCCGGTTGGTGATATGAGCAACGGTCTTCATGCATTCTGCCCAAAATCTTGCTGGTACATTCATACTGTGGAGCATACTTCTGCATATCTCTGCCATATGTCTATTCTCCGTTCTGCTACTCCATTCTGCTGTGGGGTGTTTAGACACGTCAATTGCCGCCTTATCTTATGCTCTTTGAGGTAATTGTTGAACTCGTGTGACATGTACTCTCCCCCATTATCAGTACGAAGACATCTGATTTTCTTTCCAATATCATTCTCCACCGTATGTTGGAACTCCTTAAACTTTTCAAATACTTCAGACTTCTCCTTCAAGAAATATACCCACACATACCTGGAGAAGTCATCGATGAATGTTACCATATCGGTAACCGCTGATGGAAGGCTGCTTAATTGGACCAAGTACGTCTGAGTGTACCAGCTCCAATGAACCATAGTTGCTTGCATTGAGCTTCTCAACGCTATTGAGGGAACTTGAAAAATCCGCCATAGACTCGAGCTAGTGAGTTGGACCTTTTCTTGAATTATGGCCGCTCTTGATCGACCCGCTCTGATACCAATTGTTGAACACAATCGGTTGCTCACAACTTGAGAGTTTTATTATTGAAAACTCAAGAACAACTTTGATCTTACAAATATTTTTCTCACAATTTTTTTTTCTTACTCACACTTAGCAACTTATTTGTTGCTACACTCTTATTTTTGCTCTCACTCTCTTATTTTTCTCACTTTGTTTTCTTTGTTTTTTGCTTGGATGGTTTGGCAAATGAATTGCCTCCTATTTATACTAGTTTCCTAGCGACTAACTAGCAAATAAAATTTATTATACAAGTCCCTCTATATTTATAAATTAGTCCCTAACCTAGAATTTTCTTCCAACTACCTAGTTCTAGAATTTATCTAGATAAATCTTCTCTAGATTTTTCTCCTAGATTTTTTTATCTTTACATTATCTAGAAGACTTCTGGAATTCTCTCCCAAAAAAATCTTCAAATAAAGTTGGTAATGCTTAAATAATTTAACAGAAAGCAATCAGATGCATATTCGTGACTTATTCTATTAGAAATAATAACGGTGAAATAAGAGGGGAAAGGGAAAAAACTGTGGAAAAAAGAGAAATGCGAATCCTGCTAAATGAGCCTGCCATGTCACCGGGCAAATGGCTCTCAATTATATATATATATATATAGAGAGAGAGAGATAAATATCGTTAGTCATACAGTGGCCAAAGACAAACCTTAGAATGGAAGATATTCTGTATCGCCTTATTGAGATCATTTTTCAACTCAGAATCTTTGATGGTATTACCTACAATCAACATTTTCAAACTCGGTGTACTCACAGATCCCAACCGGACAAACGTCTTCATTTCTAGGCACCTTTTAATCTTCACTTGTTTGAGATTTGGGAATTCTAGAGCACACTCCGTCAGAAAGAAATGCCCCAGCTTTGGTAGCTTTATGAGTTCCAGCTTTTCCAAATGGGGAAATATGGACACATTAGTTATTTCTACTCCTTGTTCCTCTTTTGTGATCACTTCTTCCATTGATGGACAATCTTCTATCTCTAGTATTCGGAGATTCAGCATACCTCTGGTCACTGATGGAGGCACCAAGTTTCTCAATTTGTCACACCCAAATACTTTCAATTTTTCAAGTTTGCTGAAGTCAACAGTTGGAAATCTGTGAGACCATAGAGCAGTTATGCTGTCAGCCCCAATGACTTCTAGCTCTTCCAAGATGGGACAAGAAACCTGCCACAATTGAAGGCGTTGAATATCTTATAAGGGATGAAAACTCAATCTTGCTTCAAGTACAAATGGAAAAATGAACCATATCTCATCTTATATCAAGGTACGTAAATGGAAGTGCAAAACTAGCAATTAAATGAAATGGTGGTATTAGAATTAGTGTGAGTTTTAAATTCATGAATATTACTCCAAGTACAAACTGACATAAAAATATCATGCTTGGTGGCTCACAGGGTTAATTTCACTGATCAGTAAACTTTATTGTAATAATACAATCACAAAACTATCATCTGTGGCGTTAAAGTGACTAAATTAATGAAAGTTACAAATTATTTTTTTAGCATTAAAGTAATTGAACTATGTGGACTATGGAGCTGCTAAGAAAATACCAATGATTGCAAGGTCAAAATTTTGTCAACACGCCACTTGCCACATAAGTGTTTTGCCACTTTATAAATTCCACATTAGTAAATTAAAAAATAATCAGTGTAAAAATATTTAATTATACTATTCTATAAAAGAAAAGACAACTAAAAAGCACTCAAATGAAACAAAAACAGGAAAAATAAAATGAATTACAGTATAAAGAAGTTCAATTTTATAAGTGAAGAGCTCATGGAGAGGGGTTAACAAAAATGTGAAAAGCCAAAACAGAGATTGCGTAAGAAATGAAGGGAAGATGTTTGTTCAAAGTTGAAGGGAGAATTTGATTTTTAAAGCAAAATTAGAGAGGAGAAATAATTTACATCTATATAAAAAGTAGTTATAAAATTATATTGGTGAAGTAGTTACACAATCAAAATAATTAGTTTCTTCTTTAGATCCACTATTTTTATTACTAGTAGAAGAGATTGAAAGCAGTAGAGCAGTGGTGTAATAAATTGCAGCCTTTTGAGACTCACAGATTCTAGGACAAACGTCTCCATTTTAGGGCTAATATAAATCTTGACTTGTCTAAGAAGGTGAAATTCTAGAGCACGCTCCGTCAGAAAGAAATGCCTCAGCTTTCGTACATTATCGAGCTGCAGCTTTTCCAAACGGGAAATAAGGACGCTTTAGTCATTTCTTCTCCTGGTTCATCTTGTGTGATCACTTGTTCCATTGATGGACATGCTTCTATCTCTAGCATTCGAGGATTCAGAAGACCTGTGGCCACTGATGGAGACATCAAGTTTCTCAAATTTTCACACCAAAGTACTACCAATATTTCAAGTTTGCTGAAGTAGCCAGTTGAAAGTTGGCGAGAGCATAAACCGGTTATGCTATCAACCGTATAGAGTCTTAGATCTTCCAGGTTGGGACAAGAAACCTGCAAAATGTGAGGGCATTGCATAAATATAGAAAACATGAAGTGAAGAACTAATTATATGAAAAGGTGAAATTATATTACAGTTGATATGATGTGATATACATTTTAATTCGTAAAAACACTTTAAATACAAGCTGAAAAAAGAAAAAACAAGTTTCATGATAGTACGTCATACGCAGAAGTGTACCTTTTCATCAAAAAGAGCATTTGAGTCTGTGATAGAGCTGCCTTCTAACATTCTATTGCTGGTCGTTGGCAAGAAACCTTTGAACCGGAGTACGTAGTACAATTCCATTTCTCGTAACTGAGGGAACTCAATACCTTCAACAGTGTCGTCATTGCAAAAGTGAGTGAGGCATGTTAGATCGCTAAGTTTCATGTCATATAAATTGGGGAACTTGATTATATATGTCCTCCTCGGAGTGATCTCCTCTTCCTCATTATCAGAGGAAGCTATTGTCCAGTTTGACCAACTCCCTGCAGCCAAAGGAAGAGAAAAAAGATACTGTAGACTACGACAGCAGCTTACTTTCAGGCTTTCTGAGTATGGGGAACGGAATATTGTTCTGACTGTGGATCTTCAATGAATCAATATTTGTGTCGAGAAGATGCTCAACATAATCACAATCGGCCAGGTAGAGATCTTTCACGTTCTGAAATCCATCGAGCAGCAACTCGGTCAGCACATTCTTGGACCCATTTCCTCTTGAACGTACAAGTTCACTCTTCCTCAACAGGCAGCGGATCCAATCACCCAATGGGTTGATCTCGTTAACCTCGAGATCCATAATCCTGTCATAAATACCCAGTTTTGGAGAATGCTTGCCCGAAGAAATACCCAGTTTTGGAGAATGCTTGCCCGAAGTGGAGTTGTTGCTCAGTTTTAGAGAATACCGTCTCAACTTGGAGGAAAGGGACAAGTTACGGTGAATCACATCTCGCGAACATTTAGTTAATGTTAGTGCAGTCAATTCCAATGAGGATTCCAGCTCCCTCAAGGTGGAATGACTGCAATCTTCTACTCCCATCATATGTAGTTCCTCCAATCGAACTAATCCTGATAAGACCCCTTCTGAAATCCTTTTAAGTGCTTTTTCCTCATTCCAAAACTCTAACATAATTAGATTGCTCAATTCTCCTATCTCCACTGGCAGCTCCTCTAAGGCAGAATCTCTAATGCTGAGAATTTTCAAGTTGACAAGTTTGCCAATAATGGATATGTCCTCCAACCATAAATTACTCAGACACAGCGTCCTCAGATTTGACAACCTCTGAATCGATTCTGTACAAGGCAGAACAGGTTCCCGGTATCTGGCTCCCCTTACGCTTAAGACATTGACTTTACTCATCCCAACAAAAAAATTATACTGTAGTTTGATCGATTGATCATCAAAGAGTTTTAACATTAGTAACTCAAGTCTCGGGCAAGATATTGGTATAGGAAGCTCATTTAATCTTTTTGCAACAATCCACATGTGAGTATATTGTTTGTAAGCCTCTTCTCTTGGAAACACTTGTGAGTTCACATCGTGACTTACCAAAAAGTCATGCTTTCCCTCGGATGCAAAATATATAGCCACATCGCGGACCACATCGTGCATTTTGACATGACCTTTGGTGGTGCCTTCGGATAATAAGAAACGATCTTTCAGTACTTCTAACTGATTATGCACCCTCTTTCTTGCTGCTTCTGAATTTTTTATTTTCGAAAAGATGCCAAGCCCCAATCCATATCTAAGTAATTCTTCAGGCCAAATATTACTATCTTCCTCGAACAAGGAACAAAGCAAAAATAGGTTCCTGACTTCATCACTTTCCAAGTGATCATAGCTTAGCTTTAGAGGTATATACACATCTTTAATCACTTCATCGATAATTGTTGGTGCAGATTGTTGTAATTGTTCAAGGGCATCCTCCCAAAAATCCTTTTTTTTACACTTTAGTGCTCCTGCAACAATACTAAGGGCAAGCGGCAACTCATTGCATTCTTGCGCAACAGCTTTTGCAATGTCACGAAGAGAAGGATCGTCAACTGAATTACCGGCGTACTGCCTGAACAGAACCCATGCTTCTTCTTTAGATAAGGTTCCAACTTCCGTGATACTTTGAGCATCCATTGTTTCACAAATATTTCGGAGACGCGTTGTCAATATCACCTTGCACCGGTGGTTGTGGTTGCTACCGATGGGAATTCCAAGTTTCTTTAGATCATTATCCTGAAGAGCCTTTCACACATCATCCAAGATTACAAGGACTCTGCCCGGGCCCCTTAACCTTAAAAGCAGCTTATTTCCATTTTCGCACAAATTGTTCCCTGTTAGTGTCAGACCGATTCCTCCTGTGATCTGACCCTGAATTTTGTGCAAGTCTAGTGTCTGACTGACATCTACCTTGACAACCTCATCAAACAACTTTTGTTGTTTCACCACTTCTTTGATTTTCTTAGCCAGTGTCGTTTTACCGACACCGCCCATACCGCATATCCCAATAATAGAGATACTCTCATCTTCCAAAGCTCTCATGACCTCTTCCTCCTTCTCTCTTCTGGATTGAAGCTCCACACCACCATTACTAGGTATAACTCCAGTTTCGACAGGATGGGAGAATTTAACATCATGTACTTCTCCTTCAGTTTGAAGTTTGGTCACCTTCTGTGCAATTTCATCAGATCTCTTGCTCAGCAAGTAGCGTGACTTTAAGTTTGGAAACCAGCCACTGAAACAACCTCTTTCAACTTCAGATCTACGTAGCAGTATACTCTCCGCATCAGCAATTGTCTTTTCAGTACTAGTTAGCCAAGCATCGACGTTGGAGAAAATGCCTTCTAAGTTCCTCCGGGCATGAACCACTCTTTGCTGTACCCTACTTCTCATGTCCTTCAGCTTCGGAGATTCAGTCTCGAGAGAGGTGATGTGCCTCTCATAGTAAAAGAAATACTGGATCTCTTTCTTAACTTTCTCGATAAACCAATCAGTAACTTTTCCCCAAACTTTAGATATCTCTTTCTTAACTCTCTCTTTCAACCAAGCAGTGACTTTTTCCAAAACGGACGGGAAAAACCAAATAATGACCAAAACAAGAACTGGCTGGATCAACCACTCTTCAACTTTTTCCACAACTTTAGATAAGACTTCCATAGCTATCTCCTTAATTCTTCACAGACAACTGTAATACAGAAATGAAATCTTTCTTTCTGCGATCCTCTGAAGTCTGAACTCTGCTAACTTTGGTTCTTAATAGAATCTTTTGTTTTTCCGATGTTTTTGACTAGATTTCGTAGTAAAAGGAAGCAAAGGTAGGATGAATATGAATCTATTCTTCTTTTTTGATGTTTTTGGCTAGATTTCGTAGTACAAGGTATCAAAGGTGGGATGGAAATGAAAGCAGAGGAATAGAGTCTTTTGTCAATTCAAGGAGCAATGCGAAGGAGAAAACTTTGAGAGTGAATGCAGGGTCTATAGAACAATCTAGTTTTCTGTGTTCAATCGGAAGCAGAGGATATGAAGAAGAGGAATAGAGAAAGCTGTGGACTTCAACAGTGGAACTCTATACTATATATAGTTACTTGATGTTCTGAACCTAAACAGGCTTCTTGTTTTTCCAAACTCCAAAGTTTTTTATTCTAAACTAGTAATCCACTACCTCTGTTATCAGGACAACGTTTGAGATAATTAAATGACCACATGCATAACAACTAAAGCTCTAGCCTTTAAAAACATTTATTCTGCAAAAGCTACACTAAATTGATCTAGCTGTCAACCTCATTCCCTCCATACAAAATTCTCTATTGAGTGGTAATTATTAATGTGCTTAAAGCTTAGAGATGAAGCATATATTAAAAAATTTAGAAAGACAAATTAGTCCTGATAAACTAAATGGTCTTGTTCTAATTAACTAATGAAAAACTATATAAAATAAAGTATGAGTTCCCTATAAACTATTCTTGTATAATGCTATTCCCTACTGAAACCTTCTAAAGATTCTTTTGCTCAACTTTTCTTTTCCCCTCCATTAATGGATCTAGCTGGAGCTTGACCGCACATCAAACGAGTGCTAATCTTGCTTGAATGAAAGACGATTTCTAAGACAATAAAATAAAAGTATGTTCACAGACATGAAATTTTTGCTTCTTCCTTTTTTAGCTGAAAAGATAGTATGATGAATATTTTTCGCAATTTCAAAGAAAATGTTCTTTTTTCCTAGTAAAAAGTCTTAAAGAAGTACAAGTTATAATAATTCCATAAGGAACCTCATAATTTGCTCCATTCACACTTATAAACTCATGTGAGAACTTTTAAGGGGAAAAGTAATAGTTGCTTTTGGAATTTCCGCTCCATGTTTCACATGGATGACTAAGCTCTCAAATGAGTCATTAGGAAACAAGACCCTTATTTTGTTACATTCTGGAGTGGTTTGGACTTTACATTCTAATTGTTACTTTAGAAAAAATTAAAGGTTCCCAGTTGTCACCTAGGTTACATTCTAATTGTTACTTTAAAAGAAATATTTTTTTCTTTTAAGGAAGAGATACCAAAAAATAATAATCAAAGGGAGTAATATTCTCATCTTTCTAGCAATTCTCCACATATTTCAAGTGAATATTAAAATAAATAATAATGATATTTTGATAGGTTTTCCTCAATCAATTAAGTATAATGCATCGAATCTGATGTCTTTTGGATTATGAACCAGATCTAGATAAAATAAAATTTAATTTATATAATAATTGGTGACGCTTCACTTACTATGAATTAAGAATTCTTGTTATGAGCTAAGTATCTAATCTCTCACATTAATGCGCACACTCATATACTTTGTTATTTATCGCGGTCTTGTACGGTAATTAATAGATCATGCACGTGCCTGGTTGTTCATGAGTGCTCTAGTAATATTTGTTACAAATTTCATAGGAGTTGCCCACTCCACACTCATATAAGTTCATTGTTCAAGTGTAGTGCGCGGACCATTCAACTTGCAATTTGCACTCTCCTAGGGTGCGATCATAGGAAGCTCTATTAGCTAATGCAATTCCCCACCCGATAAGATTAATCATGTCCTGCTACTTGGCTTGGAATCAAACTAGCCTATTATGCCCTTTCTTCATTTTGTATGGACCCATATTTCTATGTCCTTCTAATGTTTACTGTATTACTGGTTCCTATTAACTAAACCATATCAAAGAATCTACTTTCTTAATTCAAGCCAACAATAAAGGATATGAATTGAATTAAAAGTTTAAATCTAAATCAATATTCCTTGCATCTTGCACTATATATACCACAGATGGAATCACTTATTAATTTTCTTGCCAAAGGTTTAGTTGGAAGATGGAACCAAATTTTTTTCCTGACTTCACATAAAAACTAGTTATTTTATCACATTATATCCAAATATTATTGTGTCTATTTCTTTAATTAAAATATTTATTTTTTGCTAAAACTATTGATGCTTTTCTTTTGGCTCAATATCCAGCTCATTTCGCTTGGATATTTTTATATAAAGCTGAAAATGTACAAAAGATTATTGTTGCTTGACGATCATAATGTTTAGACACATAAAGTGTTGATTTCATTCCTATTAGGATACTTGGTAAGAAGCTTCTTAATCACTTAGCACCATCAACAGCCAACACCAAAGCTACAAATTCAAATTTCCTAAGTGATCTAGCAATTATGGTCTATTTGGCTGATTTCCAGGTTATTTACCTCGTACCAAGGATAAACGCATAACCCCCAAGTAGATTTTGTCTCGGCTGGACACATCGGGAAATTCCATTATATTAATACTAATGTTTATGGTACCTCTCAGAACCTAAGCAAGTTTATTGTTTACCGAACTCCTAACTACTAATCCAATACCTCTGTTGTCAGGCCAATGTTTTGAGATAAATTAATGACCACATGCATAATTTTTTTATATATACTTAAAGCTTAGAGGATGAAGCATATATTTTAATAAATATCTTTTACAAAAAGTCTCTTACAGTTAGGTTGATCTCAACTCATTATATAGTAGAGGCATAAAATATTTGCCAACACTTTTCCAAATTATATTCATCCTCCTTTAGATTGCAGACACAGATTAGAAGAAAAACGGAAAGATAATTGCTGCCTTGTGGAAGTTCACATTTGCTTACCAAGTTGCTAGAGTCAAAGGTGAACAACCTTTCATAAAATATTACTCCCTCCCCCACCGAAGATGAAAAGAGAACAAAAGTATATTCCTACTTAGAAGAGGGAATACACAGCTTACTGTCAACATGCCTCTTTCACAAAGGTATTTAAGTTTTTTAGTAGACTATCAATTCTTTAAAAAGGTAAGTCCCGCTTTAGTTAGAATTCACATAATCTTATTTATTTATACCTCATAAATTTTACCCCGTTAAACGTGGGCTCACGTAAACTTTTCATTATTCTTGTGTAAGGACTTCCTCAAACTTCAAAAATAATATAAACATGACATACTTTTCCAATTTTCCATGTAAGCTTAAAAAATTTAAGACGAAAATAAACTAAGATGCATAGAATTCAACTTCAAGACATATTTGTTAAGCATGATTCATGTATAATATTAGTTTATAAAGTTTGTTGATCATTTCAGAAAATTGTCAGTTGGGAAAAAATTATCATTTCAAATATGCAGCTAACTCTAACATATTGGATATACGTGCACCATTTCTCCAAATGATCCAGTACTTCTGTATTAGGTCGGGTACCACCGAGTGAAGTCGGGTCCGGGCGCAATACGAGGCCGGGCTGCCCCGGTCCGAAATCAACAAATCGGACACGGAGGCTGGAGCAGCCGAAATGGGGGAACCGATATCGGTCGGCCAAGGGGCATCTCGTGACAAGGGATCAGTTTCGAACCGGATATCTCGCGAATTCCGGATATTTCGCCAGGAGCAAATATCTCAACCGTTATAGACGTTTAAGCATCATTTCAGGATATTTCATCCCGTAATTCAAGGGATTTACTTTGTAATTAGACTTTTACCATATTTAGGACTCTTTTAGCTACCTATAAGAAGAGCATTCAACCATCATTGTAGGGCACGAGACATTCTGAGAGAAAATACTGATAAAGTTACTATTCATTGCCATTGTTACTGATCACTAAGCTTGCCTATTTCTTATATTTCATCGCCAGATATTTAATTCTTGTGGTTTGGCTATTTCCTTTTGCTTATTGTCCTTTAATCATTTACGTTATATTTTTACATCGTATCAAATCGATTCACGGATCCTTAGTTCTACGAACAAATTCAATTGTTATCCGGATTTAAGGGTAAACAGTTTGGCGCCCACCGTGGGGCCAAGGATATTAGTGAGCTTTTGATACGTTTCTCTGTCAAACACAATTTTATGCTTGCTCTTTGCAGAATTCTTTATTTTTCAGGTTACAAATTAATCATGGCACAATCACTCCCCATCAACAACGAGGTCAACAACCAAGGTGAAAACAACACTATGCCCGGATGTGAGGTCCCAATCGACGCCAATTCTCAAATGGCGGTCGATGCTGACCAGGCACTCGGCTCATCGCACAGCGTCCGGGGGGAGAACCACTCAGGAATTCAGCAGAGCGGGGAGAATGAAATCAGTCTCAGGGTGATATTCGATATGCTACAAGCTCAGCAAGCGGCGATAGCCCAATTGCAAAGCCGCACTCAGAACCCGGACAGAGCAGAAAACATTCCTCCTCAGGCGACAACCGAGCAAAATGAGCCGGTCACAGCACAACCGGATGAAAGCGGTTCGGGAATTAACTCCGGGATTATCAAAATGCTGGAGGAGTTGACTAAGCGGGTCGAGACAGGAGAAAAAAGAATTGAAGCCAACGATAAAAAAGTCGAAACATACAATTCGAGGGTAGACCAGATACTGGGGGCACCTATAATATTGAAAGGTTTGGACGCCAAAAAATTCGTGCAGAAGCCTTTCCCGTCTAGCGCCGCTCCGAAGCCGATCCCGAAGAAGTTTCGCATGCCCGAAATTCCTAAATACAACGGAACTTCGGACCCAAATGAGCATGTGACAGCTTATACTTGTGCCATAAAGGGGAACGATCTCGAGGACGACGAAATCGAGTCCGTCCTCCTGAAAAAATTCGGAGAAACTCTATCCAAGGGAGCGATGACGTGGTATCATAATTTACCACCCAACTCCATCGACTCTTTCGCCATGTTAGCCGATACGTTCGTAAAAACCCATGCAGGCGCCATTAAGGTCGAGACGAGGAAGTCCGACTTATTCAAAATCAGACAACGTGACAGTGAAACATTAAGGGAGTTCGTATCTCGATTCTAAATGGAGCGGATGGATCTGCCACCAGTTACAGACGACTGGGCAGTGCAAGCTTTCAACCAAGGGCTGAATACCGGCAGTTCTGCAGCAGCTAGGCAACTCAAGCAGAGCTTGATTGAATACCCGGCCATCACCTGAGTAGATATCCACAACCGGTATCAGTCAAAAATCAGAATAGAGGATAATCAGGTCGGGGTTGCATCAGGTTCATCATATACAGTTAAGTCTTTTGATCGACCTCGAAGGGACAACTTTCGAAAACCAAGGTCGAACCGAGATAGGCACCGACCATACCCGGAAGATCGATAGATTGTGTCGAGGGGACACAAAGTCCCGAGACAGGAAAACAGGTACGACATCAATCAAAGGAACAGAAGGCCGTTGCCGAAAGGCAACTTCAAGAAAACCAACGATCGACAGGAAGCACCCAGGCTGTCTGAATATAACTTTAATATCGACTCAGCAGCCCTAGTTTCAGCAATCGGTCGCATCAAGGACACCAGATGGCCAAGACTGTTACAAACAGACCCCGCCAAGAGGGACCCTAACCTTGTATGCAAATATCATGGCACTCACGGGCATAAAACGGAAGACTGCCGACAATTGAGGGAGGAGGTAGCTCGGTTGCTCGAGAACGGGCACCTTCGGGATTTTCTCAGCGACCGAGCAAGGAATCATTATGAAAACAGGGACAGGCCGGTAGATCAAAAAGAACCAAAGCATACAATCAACATGATAATTGGAGGTACGGATGCGCCCCAAGTACCGGTACTGAAGCGTACAAAGATTTCCATCACCCGAGAGAAACGAACTCGGGACTATGCAGCGGAAGGAACTCTATACTTCAGCGACAGAGATATCGAGGGCCTTATACAACCCCACAACGACGCACTGGTAATATCAATGTTGATACACGATACTCGAGTGAAGCATGTACTCATTGACTCCCGGGAGTTCAGCCAACATAGTCCGGTCTTGGGTCATTGAACAGTTGGGATTAACGAACCAAATCGTTTCCGAGGTCCGAGGTCCGAGTGCTCAACGGTTTTAATATGGCATCGGAGACAACGAAGGGAGAAATAACACTGATGGTGAACGTCACTGGCACCACCAGGGCCACGAAGTTCTGCGTAATTGAGGGCGATATGAGGTATAATGCCCTTCTCGGAAGGCCCTGGATACATGATATTAAGGCCGTACCCTCGACCTTGCATCAGATGTTAAAGTTTCCATCGGCTGAAGAGATCATCACCGTTTATAGAGAACAACACGCGGCAAGGGAGATGTTCGCAATAGAAGAAACAACACTAAAGTCTACCAATCCTCAACCGAAGGCCAAATAGGCATCACAAAAGCCGCCTTCGACAGATGAGGGCGAGCGAGACCAGCCTGATGAAGATAGCTTCGGGATACCCCGATCCTTTGTCGTCCCGGACGAGACCGACGCGACCAAGTCAACAATCGAGGAGCTGGAGCAAGTCTCGATCCGCCATGATGCACCCGACCGGAAGGTATACCTGGGCTCGAGTTTGAACCCCGAGCTCAGGACCAAACTACTTTCCTTTCTTTCAGCTAATGAAAGCTCTTTTGCTTGGTCCCATTTAGATATGACAGGCATACAGCCGGAGATTGCGACACATAAGCTGAGTGTCGATCCAAAATTCCGGCCGATCAAGCAAAAAAGGAGACCTCAGTCCGAAGTCAAGCAGGTCTTCATCCAGGAAAAGGTAACCAAACTTTAGAATATAGGGTCCATTCGGGAGGTAAAGTATCCCGAATGGTTAGCTAACGTAGTTGTAGTGCCTAAAAAGGGGAACAAGCTTAGAATGTGTATAGATTATAAGGACTTAAATAGAGCATGCCCTAAAGATTCTTTCCCACTGCCCAACATCGATCGTATGATCGATGCCACTGCTGGCCACGAGACTCTAAGTTTTCTCGACGCCTATTCTGGATATAACCAAATACAAATGGACAAGGACGATCAAGAGAAAACGTCCTTCATCACTAAATATGGCACTTACTGCTATAATGTGATGCCATTCGGGCTTAAGAATGCGGGGGCTACATATCAGCGTCTGGTAAATAAAATGTTCGAAAACCAACTAGGTAAAACCATGGAGGTTTATATTGATGACATATTGGTCAAGTCCCTGCGAGCAGAGGACCATCTTAGTCATTTGCAGGAAACATTCGACATTTTGAAGAAATACAATATGAAGTTGAACCCGGAAAAATGCGCGTTCGGGGTAGGCTCCGGG
>MCJB01052996.1:48964-67574 GCA_002018475.1 Nicotiana obtusifolia
TGCACTTCCAAACACCTGCATTTGCCCTCTACCTTCGCCATCCAACATATGATCACCTTCGTGTATTCGGTTGTGCGTGCTATCCCAACATGTCGGCTACCCAAACCAACAAACTCTCCCCTCGATCAACCCGTTGCATCTTCTTAGGATACCCACCAGATTTTTGTGGCTACCGTTGCTATGACCCCATCTCCGGGCGGGTTCATCTCTCACGTCATGTTGTCTTTGACGAACATACGTTCCCATTCAACGAACCTTTATCACCCACAACTTATACATTCTTAGATGAACCTCTTCCACATCTTTCACCATTCTTCCAACCTACATTCACACCCACTCCATCAACCGGCCCAACCGCCACACCCACACCTCCACCCAACAATCCTTCATCCATTCCATCAACCAACACCACCCAATCCCTCCCAAAAACTGCATCCACTGACCCATCCCCATCCACAACCACTACACCCACCAATAATCATCAAACGCAAACCCGTGCCAAAGCCGGGGTTGTCAAAACCAACCCTCGCTACAACCTAGCTGCAACCTCCACCATCTCACCGGTCCCCACAACCTATGTTAAAGCCCTATCGGACCCTAACTGGCGACGTGCCATGAACGATGAATTTAGTGCCTTGCAGGTTAATAATACATGGGAATTGGTTCCAAGACCGACGGATAGACCGGTTATCCGATCAATATGGTTGTTCCGTCACAAGTTTAAATCTGATGGCACCTTGGATCGGTATAAGGCACGTCTTGTATGCAATGGCAAATCTCAGACTATTGGAATTGATTGCACGGAAACTTTTAGTCCTGTGGTGAAACCAGCAACCATTCGTACAGTTTTATCATTGGCGGTATCGAGGTCCTGGCCTATTCACCAACTTGATGTGAAAAATGCTTTCCTAAATGGCGACTTGCAGGAAACGGTCTTCATGAATCAACCTCCGGGTTTTGTTCACCCTCAGTTCCCTAACCATGTTTGTCGTCTCCGGAAATCCCTATATGGTTTAAAACAGGCACCAAGAGCGTGGTACTCACGGTTTTCTTCATTCATCACATCTCTAGGATTTCGAAGCAGCACGTGTGATACATCTCTATTCATTTATAAGAATGGGGAACAGCTCGCCTATCTACTACTATATGTCGATGACATTGTCCTCACGGCTAACCAACTAGCTCTCCTCCACAGTATTATCTCCCGGCTTTCTAATGAATTCGCCATGACCGATCTAGGTTAGCTCCATCATTTCCTTGGCATCACAGTTACCCGAGATAATCAATCTCTGTTTCTCGGTCAGTCATAGTATGCCCGGGATATTCTACACCGGGCAAGTATGACGGCTTGTAAGCCCTGCCACACTCTTGTTGATACCAACTCCAAAGCTTAGTGCTACTGAAGGGGAATTATTATCAGATGGGTCTCTATACCGCAGCATAGCCGGGGCATTACAGTATCTTACAATTACTAGACCAGCCATCTCTTATGCGGTTCAACAGATTTGCCTTTTCATGCACGCACCAAGAGAGCCACACCTTGCTTTCATGAAACGGGTCTTGAGATACATTCATGGCACTATAGATCTCGGTCTTCGGATTTCAGCATCTCCTGATCATACTTTGGTCGCCTACTCTGACGCCGACTGGGGGGGATGCCCGGATACTTAGACGTTCTACATCAGGCTATTGCATATTTCTGGGAAACAATCTCATCTCTTGGTCGTCAAAACGACAACCTACCATATCCCGGTCCAGTGCTGAAGCGGAATATAGGGGGTAGCAAATGCCGCAGCTGAAGCTACATGGATCCGTAATTTGCTTCTTGAGCTTCATGTTCCGGTCCTCAAAGCTACGGTAGTTTATTGTGACAACGTCTCAGCCGTTTATTTGTCAGGCAACCCCGTGCAGCACCAGCGTACCAAACACGTAGAAATTGATATTTACTTTGTTCGGGAGAAAGTTCAGATCGGTCACATTCGAGTTCTTCATGTGCCGTCTTCATCACAGTATGCGGACATCTTTACTAAAGGACTCCCGAGATACGTATTTGACTCGTTTCGATCCAGCTTAAACGTTTCAGCCTACCCACGTCCAAGCTGAGGGGGACTATTAGGAGAATATATTTTATATTAGGAAAGTATATTTTATATTAGGAGAATATATTTTATATTAGTAAAGTATCTTTATTATTCCATATCTTCCATTGATTTGATTTAGTTCCTATACTAATCCCTATTGGTCTTTGATTTGTATTCTAGCACTATAAATAGGGATCATGTAAACCATTGAGAATCAATAAAAAAGATCATATTCCTTCAACTTTTTCACCAGAAACATCAACACTCAAAGACAACCTTAAACTGATGTTCAACACAAAAGATAACATATTAGAATTAAACCTTGGAACTCTTGTTATCTCAGCAGAGTAATATGTGAATAAAAAAAGTGAATGAAGCAACTAAAGATATAGATCACCTCAGGAAAACCATTCTGATATTGCAACCTGGAATAGGCCTCAATAAGTCCCTCAGTGAACTTCGTCACAATATCTGCAAATCATTGCACTTCAGTATGTACAGAAATAGATATTTAGTCTTTCAATAGATAACATAAGCCCTGTAGTACCTATCAAACGTACAAATGTACAAACATAGATACTAAAACAAAATCATTTTGACTCCTCAATACGAAGAAACTAAGAAAAAACGAAAGCCAATAAAAGAGCAACATTTATCGGGCTCCCAAGTACTGATAAGACAAACAAACCTACAACTACCATAACAAAGTATAGACTAGATGTCCACTTAGAGTAGAGTTCTTTATATTTTATAGAGTAGAGTTCTTTATATTTTATGTTATCTCTCCTTTGTAATTATTATATAAACACATCTAGTGTAATGAAATTAATTGTTCTACCAAAAATAATTTTTTACATGGTATCATTATGAGCCTTGATCCTGGGGCTTACATACCCCTAAACCTAGCGCCGCCGCTGTCTTCTTCTCCTTTTCAATGGCTGACGCCGCCGTTCCCCCCCAATTCCTCCCCAACCCTCATGACCCTAAAATACCACTCATCTCTGTCACGTTCCCGGGTGCAAAACTCCATGGATCCAACTACATGGGGTGGAAGAAGCAAGTAGATACCCTTCCTCATAGTTTTGGTCTCAATGGTTGGATTGACGGGACGAAACCGGCGCCGGCCACTACTCTAACCACGGCTGCCACCACTGTTGCCGGTTCCGGGTCCTCCACCCCCAATCCGACTTTTCTCTCCTGGTACCGCCAAGACAAGTTGTTACTATCTTCCATTCTTGGAAGCCTTGCGGAAGAAGTCACCTCCTTGGTGAATCCGGCGACCACCTCGAAGGCGGCATACGACATCTTGGAGACCACGTATGCCGCTCCTTCTCGAAGTCACATCAAAGAGGTTCGTGCTCGTCTCAAAAATACTATTCAAGGCACATCCTCAATCACACAATATTTTCATGCAATTCGTACAATCAAGGATGAATTATCGTTATTGGGAAAGCCTCTTGATTTGGAAGATTTACTTGATAAAATCTTGGATGGTTTGGATCCTATTTACAAACATGTTGTGCATTCTGTAAATGCCCGAGATACACCTATTACTGTTGATGCTTTGCAAGAAAAGTTGTTACATGAAGAGTTGAAACTTAAGCTGTTGGGGGCCTTGACGTTTTCGTCTCACCCTGTCTCGGCATTAGTGGCGGCTGCTCCGGCACTTCCCTCGGCCATACCTGCCCAGTCAGCCCCGCCAGTTGCTGCCTCCTCCTCGGGCTCTCGCAGGCACCGGAAGCCGTACCGTGGCCGCTGCCAGGCTTGCGGCATCCAAGGACACCCGCACTGGGTCCTTCATGG
Source organism: Nicotiana obtusifolia (assembly GCA_002018475.1). Classification (NCBI taxonomy): domain Eukaryota; kingdom Viridiplantae; phylum Streptophyta; class Magnoliopsida; order Solanales; family Solanaceae; genus Nicotiana; species Nicotiana obtusifolia. The sequence goes on from MCJB01052996.1 coordinate 52,849, forward strand.
ATTCTTGACAGTGGCGCCACTCACCAAATCTTCACCGACCTAGCAAACCTTTCCCTCCACCAACCTTTTCCGCACACTGACTCTGTCTACATTGGAGATGGGAGCGCGCTTCCTATCACTCAAACTGGTTCGACCACTCTCCCTACCTCACATCATTCTCTTCATTTACATAACGTATTGCATGTTCCTAATATGAAAAAAAACTTGCTTTTCGTCTTCCAGTTATGTAAGTCTAATGATGTGGCAGTTGAATTTACTTCCTTTGGTTTTGTTGTAAAGGATCGCAGTTCGAGGACTCACCTTCTAGCGGGATGCACTAGAGACGACACCTATGTGTGGCCCTCATCTAGCTCCTCTGCCTGCGTTTACTTCTTGGATGTTCATCCTTCCCACGCTGTCTGGCATTCTCGCCTTGGTCATCCGGCATCTGCCATCTCTCGTCACATTTTATCGCATTATCAGTTGCCTTATTCTAGCTTCGCACTTAATAAAGCTGCACTGCCTGTAGTTGCAGCAAAAGTCATAAGTTACCTTTTTATGATTCTTTCATTATTTCCACTAGACCGTTAGAGTATATTTTCTCTGATGTATGGACATCTCCTGTTTCATCTAGTGAAAATTTTCGTTATTATGTGCTGTTTGTTGACCATTTTACTCATTATATGTGGCTGTATCCGATGCAGCATAAGTCTGATGTGCGATCCATTTTTGTTACGTTTCAAGCACTGGTTGAAAATTATTTTCAACTTAAAATTAAGTGCCTTTACTCATATAATGGGGGCGAGTATCTTGCCTTGTGCTCTCACCTTGCCACCTCTGGCATTACCCATCTTACTACCCCTCCCCACACACCCGAACATACTGGTTTCAGTGAGCGCTGCCATCGATACATTGTCGAAACTAGACTTGCTCTCCTCTTCCATGCTTCCCTACCCTTGTCTTTTTGGCCTTATGCTTTTGAGACCGCTGTGTACCTCATAAACCGCCTTCCAACTCCTACTCTACATATGTCTTCTCCGTTCACCTGTCTTTTCCACCAGTCGCCTAACTACTCCAGGCTCTATGTTTTTGGGTGTTTATGCTATCCCTGGCTTCGTCCCTACTCCGCTCACAAGCTGGATCCACGCTCTATCCCTTGTGTCTTTTTGGGCTATTCAAAAACCCAGAGTGCATATCTTTGCCTTGACCCCACTACCTCCAGACTTTATGTCTCCCGTCATGTACAATTTGATGAGTCGGTCTTCCCTTACTCCTCTCTCATGTCCACTGCACCACGACCTACGCCCTCTACTGCTGACACATGGTGCCCCTCGCACTATGTTTTTCCTCCTGTTGTTTCTCAGACTGTTATCTCTCCGATTCATTCTCCCCCATCCACCGCCTCTTCTTCCCCAGCATCCACCCCGCCACAGTCTCCACCTCCGCCACCACCACCACCATCTTCTCTTTCCACCCATCCTATGACCACCCGTGCCAAAAACAATATCTGCAAGCCTATCCAAAAACTCTCCCTCACAGCTCAGCTTCATCCTTCTCTTGAGCCTTCTACTGCCACTCAAGCCTTGAAGGATCCGAAATGGCGGGCTTCCATGTCCGAGGAGTTTGAGGCGCTTGTGCGCAATGGTACATGGGAGTTGGTCCCTCCTGATGGTATTCAGAACTTAGTCGGCTGCAAGTGCATTTACCAGACTAAGTATCTTTCTGATGGCAGTGTTGATCGGTATAAGGCTAGGTTAGTTGCCAAGGGCTTTCATCAGCGCCCTGGTATTGACTATCAGGAGATTTTTAGTCCGGTTGTTAAGCCAGCCACCATTCGCTTGGTTCTTACCTGGGCAGTCTCTCGAGGCTTGTCTCTCAGGCAGTTGGATGTCAACAATGCATTTCTACAGGATCGTCTTTATGAGGATGTGTACATGGCTCAGTCTCAGGGATTTGTTGACACTGATCATCCGCACTATGTGTGTAAGCTGCATAAGGCTATCTATGGCCTTAAGCAGGCTCCCAGGGCTTGGTATTCAGAGTTGAGACAGTTTTTGTTGGCACAGGGGTTTCGAAATTCCAGGGCTGATACCTCGTTGTTTCTCTTCGACCGGGCTGGTGTCTCTGTGTTTGTGCTGGTTTATGTTGATGATATAGTGGTTACTGGGTCTGATCCGGGTACAGTTGATCGTTTTCTAGCTGAGTTGGCACGTCGTTTCTCTATCAAGGACCTTGGTACTCTGTCCTATTTTCTTGGAGTTGAGGTTCTACCGCACCGTGATGGTCTCCTACTATCTCAGCGGAAGTACATTCTTGATCTTCTGCATCGGACTCATATGGCTGATTCCAAACCGGTACTTACTCCGCTAGCCACTGATCAACCGTTGTCTCTCCTAGATGGCACAGCCCTGGATAACCCGACTGAGTATCGGACTGTTGTGGGTAGTCTGTAGTATTTGGCCCTCACTCTTCTTGACATTGCTTATGTCGTGAACAAGTTATCTCAGTTCATGCATAAGCCAACTACTGCTCATTGGGCCGCGGCGAAACGCCTGCTTCGTTACCTTTGTGGTACTATTGACCTTGGTTTACTTCTTCGTCGTGTTTCTCAGCCGTCCTTGTATGCCTTCTCTGATTCTGACTGGTCCGGCAACAAGGATGATTATACCTCCACGAGTGCATATGTGGTCTATTTTGGTGGCTCCCCTATCTCTTGGGCCTCTCGGAAGCAGCGCACTGTTGCTCGCTCTTCCACCGAGGCCGAGTACCGATCTGTTGTCTCCACTGCTGCAGAGCTCCGCTGTTTGTGTTCTCTGTTGACTGAGCTTCGGGTATTTCTCCCTGCTTGTCCTGTTATATACTGTGATAACGTGGGTGCTACGTACTTGTGTTCTAATCCTGTTTTTCACTCTCGGATGAAGCATATTGCCTGGATTTTCACTTTATTCGGGAACAGGTTCAGCGTGGTATTCTACGTGTGACTCATGTTTCTGCAGTTGATCAGTTGGTGATGCTCTGACGAAGCCGCTCTCTCATGCTCCGTTTTTGCTTCTTCGGTCCAAGCTTGGACTTACCTACCGCCGTCCAGCTTGAGGGGGCGTATAGACTAGATGTCCACTTAGAGTAGAGTTCTTTATATTTTATGTTATCTCCCCTTTGTAATTATTATATAAACACATCTAGTGGAATGAAATTAATTGTTCTACCAAAAATAATTATTTTACACAAAGAGCAAAAAGCTGAAGTAAATAAGATGAAACAAAACAAAGTAACAAAAGCATCAGTAATAGACATTCCCAAACAAAAAGCCGGAGAAAGGCGAAATTTTACAGCAACAAAATAAAGCAGTAATGTACATGCAACTAAGAAATCAAGTGTCAAAAATTTCTAACTCCAGTCAAAAGTGGCTCTTTGTTTATATTCTTTTTTTCTTTATGTGATTTTTTGTTTAAAATATTGTAGTTTTAGATAAGGATATGCACAACATAATAGATACAAAAAGAAAAGAACATACTAAATAATCATCAACTGATCCACTATACCAATCGATCAGGCTGTTTGAAACTTATTGTACAGATATCATAGGCTCAGAGCTAAAAAGTTTAATAGGGAGTAGTTGGTGAATATCTCTTTTTTGACTAGCATAAATTCAACAAGCCAAAAAGCCAATTCGAAATAAAGTAAAAAACGGTCTGTAATTTAATAATTGAAGAAAATATTAGGAGCTCGACTTGAGAATGTGTTACAATCGAGCTGTACATAATTATATATATATTATATATAAATTAAATATATTTTATTTATTCGCCGGTTATTTTTCGTTTAAATGGATAAGTGTGTGCCTATTTAGATTAGTTCTTTTAGAAAAGAAAAATAAAACTAACTTTGTTCCTCAACTTTCTAAATGGCCCAAAACGAATGGGAAGGCCCAACAAGCCAAAATGGATCATTTATCAAACGAACTATACTGAGCATAAGGCGACTAATGGGTCAGGGGACATGGTTCAAAATCTGCCCATGGCAATTTCATTTGTTTCAACTCTCACGTCGCCTTTTCAAGAAATTTAAAGCAAAGTTTGAAGATATTGTGCTAAAACATTCAACTGATAATTACTATGAGAATATAAATACTCTAAATTTGACCAATTTACGGAGCTAACTTGGACTACTTTGATGCGTTCTTTTAAATTAGCATTATATGTATAGAAAAGAAACTAACTACACTACAAGTAATATATCTTTACAATTTCCTAATTTCGAAAATAGTAAAGAATACATCATAAAAATGTTTAGTTGATCAAATATTTTGAGACAAATGGAGTAGGTTTTGCCAAATCACTCCAAAAATAGAACGTCATTGAACTTTAAGAAGATAAACATAAAAAAAAAAAGCAGTTCGGTGCACGAAGCATTTTGCATTGATGCAGGATTCCGGAAAAGACCACACCCCAAGGGATTGTGATGTAGGCATTATATTGCTGATTTCATGACTCGAACTCGTGATCTGTAAGTCATACGGAGACTACTTTACCGTTGCTCTAAAGTTGCCTTCAAGATAAAAATTACTTGATCCTATACAAACTATAGAACTGATAGTGACACAGTGTTCCCAAACACTCATTCTGCTAAGTTGTAGCAAAGCCTTTTAGATCTTTAATGTTTGCACAATCTTTAAAAGGAAGGGAAGTTTCAACATAACTTGTTGCTTTATTCATTATTCCTTCTTGTCTTTTTTTCCTTTTTTGCTATTTATTCCCACTACTAAAGCTCTTCTCCATTCCTTTAAAATCTATTCCTCCTTTCCCTCTCCCTAAAAGTGGGAGAAGGAAAATGCATGGGAAGTTTCGAAGAGACAGACCATCCCATCAGTTTGAAATTGCTTTTGTGTTTGGTACTTAAGGTATAACGAAAATTATCGATGGAAAATATATATTTTCGGAATAGAATTTATTTTCTGGTGTTTGGGTAAAAAAATATTAATGAACGAAATCATTTTTCATGAAATGGGGGAAAACTGACATCCTACACTTCAAGAAATAAGTCATTTTTCTTTCACATTTGAACTTTTAACTTAATATTTTGTTAGATATTATCACTCCGTCCGTTTCAAGAATTTTATTACTAATAGTAAAATGAGAAAAAAAATTAATTATGTCTTGAACTTCTAAAAATAAATAATTTGAGGCGACTATTTATAAAAATCACGACAAATAATTTGAAATGTCTATTTTTAAAAATCACGACAAATATCTGAGACGTTTATTTTTAAAAATCATGATAAATAATTTGAGACTGGAGTATCAATATTTTCCATCATACGAATTACGGAGCATACAATCAGAAGTCTTAACTCTCATTTAAAAACACTATGTATCACTACTGTACAATTCTACACGTACCATATGCACGTCCATCTGATTTCTTGAATTGATATTAAAATCTGATGTAATTTGGATTCTGTTAAGTTACGTGTTTTCTTGTAATTTGATGATCTAACAAATTTCATAATAAGAATTAGATTGGGAATCTGTTAAACATCCTCAAAGTGCTCAAGAATAACAAGTCTCAAGTCTGGCAAAAGTTCCAACAACATGAGTCAAAGAAATGGCAGAGGGAATAGATGGCCATCAGTTCCCCTGAAGACAGTACAAGTCAACTCTGTAAAGTCGCTGCACTGTTTCTTTGCACACGCAACAATGTGGCAATCACTTTATGGAGCATGCCTTGTACTGGTTAATTGCATACATCATCCCAATGACCTCACTTGATTACCAACATGAGGCAAGGGAAAAACACACACTTGCAAACCCTAAATCATCAATTCTCTCTCAAGTGTGCTGCTGACTTTCAAGTCATTGAAGAACAAAGTAACAACAGAACCAAGAACCAGATCCCAGCACTAAGTCTATCACATGTCCTTAGTATTGTTGTATCTTTGTTCGTGATATATTTGTAACTCCTACTCAGCTTACTTAGAATCATTTTATAGGAGATCATTTGTAAAATCATAAATCTTGTGTTTGTGTTTTGGCTAGAGTTAGTCAAAGTGTGTGCTTTGTAATAGAGTTATTACAAGTAGGTGAAGGATTAAGAGGTTAATTCCAAGATTACAATAAGTTATAATCTAAAGTTTACTCAGTTAGTGAAATTGAAATCCTACGAGTGTAGTTCGTGGTTTTTAATCCCGTGAGCTGGAAGTTTTCACGTAAAACTCTGCTGTGTCTTTTACTTACTGTTGTGTGTGTGTTCTGTGGGAATTGATAGAGAACCAGGTTCTCTATACAGTTTGGTGGATCCTCAGTTTACATCAATTGGTATCAGAGTAGGTTCTTTCTATAAGGCTAACACCTAGAAAGGATCCACATGGCTGCTCCATCAAACTTTGAAGAAGGTCAATCAACCTACAGACCACCAATATTCAATGGACAATACTACATATGGTGGAAGACAAGGATGCCTGATTTTATCATGGCTGAAGATTCAGAGCTCTGGGATATGCGATGGTCCTTTCGTTCTAATGAAGACCATTGGCGAGTCAGCAGTGACAGTTCCAAAGACAAGGAAGGAGTACAATGATGCTGACCGCAAAGTTGTTGAGAAAAAATTCTAAGCAAAAAAAGATCCTCGTCTGTGGTATATGACCAGCCGGGTATAACAAAATTTCAGCCTATCAATCTACCAAGGGGATCTGGGAGGCTTTTCAAATTGCACATGAAGATACAACTCAAGTCAAGCAGTCAAAGATCGACATGCTCACTATTTAGTATGAACTCTTCAGGATGAATGATGATGAGTCCATTCAGGACATGCATACTCGTTTCACCTCCATCATCAATGAGCTTCACTCTCTAGGAGAGATCATTCCAAGGAACAAACTTGTCGGGTAAATACTTAGTGTATTACCTGGTTCTTGGGAAAGCGAAGTCAATGCTATCATAGAGGCAAACAATCTGCAAAAGCTGACCATTGATAAACTCATAGGAAATATGAAAACCTATGAAATGAAGAAAAGAAGGACCATGAAAGAAGAGAACCCAAAAAGGAGAAGAACCTGGTCCTCAAGGCCGACAATAATGACTCAAATAGTGAGGATGCTGACATGGCTTATTTGACAAAAAGATTTCAGAAAATGGTTCGCAGAAATGGAGGCATTCCAAAAAGGGGCAGCTCCAACAGACCAAAAGGCTATGACTTATGTCATAAATGTGGGAAGCCAGGACATTTCATAAAAAACTATCCTCTCCACAAGCAAGATCAGTACAAGCACAACACAGACAAAAACAGCCAAGAGGAACCCGGTTCCTGACAGGAGATTCAAGAGAAAAGATGCTGCTGACAATATTATGAAACAAGCTCTTGCTTCATGGGAAGATTCCTCCAGTGAATCTGGGGAAGGTGAAGAACAAGGTGACGTCTCCATGATGGTCGTTGAAAGCGAAGTAGCTAAATATGAATCTATCTTTACCTTGATGGCAAAATCTGTTGATGATGAAGATGAGGTAAACTTTCTAGACATTTAAGGAAACTTGAAGTCTTACTCTCAAAAGAAGCTTATATCTTTGTCAAATGTTCTAATTGATGCTTATCATAATCTCATCAATGATAAAAATGTGCTAACTGTAGAACTAGGAGAGGTAGAACATGAGAGAGATGATCTGGTAGTCGTAGTGATTGATTTTAAAAACACCATTGAGGATCTAAAGAAAGAAAAAGATGGTCTAACTGAGAAAATTGAAAACGTAGAGCATGAGAGAGCTGACCTGTTGGTAGTAGTTGTGGATCTAAAAGAAATAATTGAGGAATTAAAAAAGGAATACAGTTCTGGGAACACACAAAAAGGAAAGAAAGTTGCAAATGAGGCACACCTTATGCTTGAAATTGAGCTCAAAATAGTGAAATCTAACATCTGTGTTGAAGTTGAAAAAAACAGATAACTTCAGGAAGACCTAGGCAAAGTTAAAAATGACCTAGAAAAATCTCTAAAGTGGACCTGGTCCTCTGATACAATCACTTCCATGTATAAAAGCAACCAGGGGAGGGGGGAGGGGGTGGACAGGCAGGGAATCGGGTTCCAAAAGGAAAAGACTCCCTATAATCCACATAGCAAGTATGTTACTGTCCCTAATAACTGGATTTGCACTCATTGTGGTAACACTTGGCACTTTAAAGAAACATGTAAGGCTAGATTTTAGTCCCAACAAAAAAATAAAGTTTTTGTTGAAAAGGTAACTATTGCTAAAGAAATTGGTCCCTCCAATAAAAAAAATGTGTAATGCCTGCTTGGACAAAAAGAAGTTTAATTCACCCTTTTCCTCACTATAAAGGACCCAAGCTTGTTTGGGTTCCTAAGTCTAATCCTTGATTTTCTTGTGCAGGGAGCAGTGAAAGGTAGCAGCTAAAGATGGTATATAGATAGTGGATACTCTAAGCATATGACTGGAAGCACTGATGATTTTCTTTCACTCAAAGCCCTGCAAGGAGGGAGTGTGTCCTTTGGCAATGGCAAAGGGATACATTCTGGGAGTAGGAAGAGTTGGTAAGATACTCACTCATTCAAGTGAGAATGTGTACTATGTGAATGGCTTGAAATATAACCTATTGAGCATCCCTCAAATTTGCAATAAAAGAAACAAAGTTGAATTCTTATCAAAGACTTGCACAGTCACCAATCTTATGACTGGTGAAGTGGTTCTGATGGAAAAAAGATTCAAAAATATCTATGTTAGTGATTTTGAGTCTTTGCACAATGGGGATCTTACATGTTTGAGTGCTGTTGATGCTGATGCTGAGCTGTCGTATAGAAGATTAGGACATATAAGCTTTTCGCTGCTGAACAAGTTGGTCAAGAAGGACCTGATTCATGGGCTGCCCAATTCAAGGTTCAAAGATCACAAAGTGTGTGATGCATGTGTAAGAGGAAAGCAAGTTAGGTCCTCCTTTAAGCCCAAAAATGAAGTAAGCACCTCAAGGCCACTTGATCTCCTCCATATGGATCTGTGTGGACCTGTGAGGGTGCCAAGTCGAGGAGGAAAGAAGTATATTTTCGTCATAGTTGATGAAGTACGTATATGGATGGAGTCTCGCTCAGGACTACTCCAGATTCACATGGACCTTGTTTCTCAGAACCAAGGATGAAACTTTTCCAGATTTTGCTGCCTTTGTGAAGCAGATTGAAGTGAAGATAAGCCATAATATTGTGATTATAAGATCTGATCATGGCACAAAGTTCGATAATGCAAAATTCGATGAATTCTGTGCTGAAAATGGTATAAGTCACAATTTTTCAACTCCCAGAACACCCCAACAAAATGGTGTTGTAGAGAGGAAAAATAAGACTATTGAGACATTGCAAGGACTATGCTAATTGACAGTGGCGTAGCAAAAGGTTTTTGGGCGGAGGCAATCAACACTGCCTAGTATTTGGTAAATAAGTGTATGATCAGGTCCCTCTTAAACAAACCCCGTATGAATTGCTGAACGGGAGGAAACCCAAGCTAACTCACCTAAGAACATTTGGCTGCAGATGCTTCGTTCGCAATAATTGTAAGGAAGCACTGGGAAAATTTGATGCCAAAAGTGATGAAGGAATCTTTCTTGGGTATTCCTCACAAAGCAAAGCATACAAAGCCTATAAGAAAAGGACTCAATGTGTTGAAGAAAGCATACATGTAATCTTTGATGAATCATACAACTTATGTGGGAAAGATTCACATGATAAGATTGATCAAGACTGAGCAGTCAGAGGTTCCTGGAGAAGTTATTGATATGGCAAAATGGAAAGGCTGATCTGATGAGTCAAGTCAAGGAATCCAACAAAGAAAATGCAACGGAACCCCCAGGTGATACAGAAGAACCTGGTTCCTCCATTACAACAACTGAAGCAGAAAATAGAGTTATTGATGCCGTGCAAGGAACTACTAATGCTGAGCATAGAAGTGGTACTCACTCCTCCATAGATGCCACCAATGGATCCCATTCAGAGGTACCCGAGTCTTCATGTGTCTAACTGGAAGTACAAAAGTTCACATCCTCTCCAAAATGTGATCACTCCTCTTGATTCAGGGATTCAAACCAGATCAAAGATAAGAAGCTCGCTTGCCTTCTCAGTTTTCCTTTCTCAAATTGAACCCAAAAATATCAAGGAAGCATTGAAAGATGCTGACTGGATTACTGCTATGCAAGATGAACTCTATCAATTTGAGAGGAACAATATATGGCACCTGGTTCCTTGACCCTCAGACAGAACTGTTATAGGAACCAGGTGGATGTTCAGAAACAAGCTTGATGAGTTTGGAAATACAACAAGGAACAAGGCCAGGTTAGTAATTCAAGGCTATAATCAAGAAGAATGTATTGACTATGATGGGACTTTTTCCCCCAGTTGCTTGAATGGAAGCCATCAGAATCCTCATTGCCTTTGCATCTCATATGGAATTCAAATTGTTCCAAATGGATGTCAAGAATGCATTTCTAAATTGATATTTAAAGGAAGAAGTCTTTGTCAAACAACCACCTGGTTTTGAGTGTCATGAGCATCCTGAACATGTATTCAAACTTGACAAGGCACTATATGGGATAAAACAGGCCCCTCGTGCATGGTATGAAAGGTTGTCCAAGTTCCTTTTGGAAAATAGCTTTATAAGAGGAAAAATCATCAACAACCTATTTTTGAACAAACAAGGGAGGAACCTGCTCATTGTGCAAGTTTATGTTGACGACATCATATTTGGTGCAACAAATGATTCCTTGTGTGAGAAGTTTGCAAAGCTTATGGGAAGCGAGTTTGAAATGAGCAATGATGGGGGAACTGAATTTTTTCTTACGATTGCAAGTTAAGCAAACCTCTTAAGGAACGATGATAAATTAGCAGAAGTACATTAAAGATCATTGATACCTCTATTGCCACTGCTACTCGTCTGGACATGGATGAACCTGGTTCTCTTGTGAAAGAAACCATGTATAGAGGTATCATTAGTTCATTATTGTATCTCACAGCTAGCAGACTTGATATTGTACTCAGTGTAGGATTATGTGCTAGATTTCAATCTAGTCCAAAGGAATCTCATCTGAAAGCTGCCAAGAGGATTCTACGGTATCTCAAAGGAACAAAGAACTTGGTTCTCTACTATCCTTCAGGAGACAATTTTGACTTAATTGGGTATGCTGATGCTGATTATGCTGGTTATCTGGTGGATAGAAAGAGCACATCTGGCATTGGCACATTTTCTGGGGTCATACTTAGTCTCATGGGGCACAAAGAAACAAAACTATATGGCTCTCTCAACTGCAGAAGCTGAATATGTGGCAGCTGCCTCATATTGTACTCAACTGCTATGGATCAAGCAACAACTGAAGGATTTCGGTGTGTTTTTTAATTGTGTGCCATTACTGTATGATAACACAAGTGCTCTCAACATGGCAAAGAACCCAGTTCATCTTAAGAGAACAAAGCACATTGATGTGAAGCATCATTTTCTCAGGGATAATATTGAAAAGGGCCTCATCTGCATGAAGTTCTAAAAAACAGAGTACTAGATAACAGATATCTTCACCAAAGCATTGAGTAGAGAGCACTTTGAATAGAATCTACTGGCATTGGGGCTGATAAAATCAAACTGAGTGCCAAGTCCCTCAATGATTGGCTATGAAAGAATGAACAGGTAAAACTGCTAAAAAGTATTTTTCTGGCAAACTCTAAGTCATCTCTATACCGTTACAGGTAAACACGCATGGCAATTACAGAGTAAACAAGCAGCCAATAACCCTGCATCTTGGTAAAAGAATGAAGCTCACATTTACAAAACTTAGTCAAAGAACCTGGTTCCTTTGACTCTGGTTAGTTTTTCCTTTTACACTCATGCACATTTTAAACGGCTATAAAAGTGCCACGTCATTAAATGTTTCTGCCTCTCTCTCATCTTTTTAAAACCCAAATGTCACACCTATTACAAAATGACCCGTTTACCCAATACGTTACACCCGTTTGCAACCGGTCCCTCACTTCTTCTAAATTACCCAGAAGACGTCTCTTTCCCAACTATCCACATTAAAGCCACAAAATTTCCTTTCTCTCTCAAAAGCAAACCCTCTCTTTTTCGTGTCTCTACTTCCAAACTCTACTATGTCTCAGAGTCTAGAGCTTTCGGACGCCACCAGTGTCATTTCTACTGTGCCTTCGTCTCTCGAAGCACATGAGTGTGAGTCTGAGTCCCAACCATTACCTAGTCAAAACCCCACATCAGACCAACAACCTACTGGTTCTTCTCCAACCCCATCGAGTTCTGGTTCTCACCACAGCCGTAAGACTTAGAACCCCAAAAGATTTGTTGCTACAACTTCTCCCTCTGCCTCGCCAAGAAAAATTGCAGACGACGAAATAGTTGGCGGAGAAGAGGAACAAGAGGTCCCCAGTCAGCAGGTTGGGGAAATCTTTGAAACCCAACAAGATGTTGTTGGCAGTGGTGAAGTATCAGCAGTGCCCGCTCTAAGTTTTGATCTGAATATTGCCACTTCGATAGGTAATGTACCTATTGCATCTTCTGAATCTATTTTGGGGGTGAATGAGAAAGAAGCTATTGAGAACATGCTACTGATTGCTACAGAGGGAGGATTGGTTTGAGAGTATGAGTGTGATGATGCGACCATTGGGTCTCAGGGGGAAGGTGAAGGTCATAGAGTTGAGGGTGGGGAACTGGTGCCTCTTGAAAACTTGGCACTAGTCAATACTACTGGGTAAACAACAAAGGGACCTGATCCCTCTGCCCAAGAAGAGCATTCTACTCCTACTTGGGATGAAACCCCTTACTCCACAAAAGATCCCCAGGTCAATACTGATCTTGCTCCTTCTTCTCACTTTGATGTTGTGCCATTGAACTTTGTTATTCCTGAAATGAGACCCCTGTCTAAAGAGAAAAATGAAAATAGTGAGGAAGACTATGATAATGTGATTGTGGCAAGCTTCATTGCTGCTAGAAGTGGTAGGGCAGTTCCTAAAGAGCCTATTCTTAAAAGACCCACTATCTGGCTGTAAAATAAAGAAGCTTATGAGACTATTCTGAAGAAAAACAAAGAGGAAAACAAAAGAAGGAGGTTGGTGAAAGGGGAAATCTAGTGAATGAGGAGGATGTGCCTCCAAAAAAAGTTGTTCATGTTGACGATAAAGAGATGAATGAAAAATCCTCTAAGAAACCTGTGATTCCAAATCCAGGAGAAGTTATCTGTGAAAGCTGTAGAGGTTGATGAAGTGAAGAGTGTTGAGGGAGAGAAGTCTGGTGATAAATCTGGTGAGAAGTCTGAAAAGAAGGAGAAAAATGTGAAGAAGTCTGTGAAGAGGAAGGCTAGTGACAAAGAGGAACTTGGTTCCTCCAAGAAGGCCAAATCACTATGTCAAAGGTTGAAAGAAGAGAAAACCTTAGGAAGCAGAGGGTGCTATGAGGCAAAACATTTGACGCTGGCATTCTCGAAATGTCAGGGATGAGACAGCTGTTTGACATTTGCGAATTTCAGAAATGGACTCATTTTGTTCACCAATCAGAGTGCCAAAGCTCATGAGGAGGAGGTTCGTAGCTTCTACGCAGATATGTTTATAGTGGAAGATGATAACATTTGCTTGAAGATCAATGGAGTAGATTTTGTGATGGACGAGGATGTTTTAAAGAGTATTTTGGGAGTGCCTATTGAAGGGATCTCATCCATTGAAGGGACCTGTTCTCCTAACTTTAGAAGAGTTATTCTGAAGGATCAGGCTGTGCAGCAGGGGGAACGGGTGCATAAGAAGGCCCTCCTTCCAGGGCATCAACTTATGTTTGAAATGGTGAATAAGGCCTTGCTTCCATGCACAGAAAGGTGCTCAATTACTTCAAAAGAAGACATGTTCCTCATCGAAGCTTCGGATGCATACACCACCATCAATCTGCCTGGTATTATGATTGAACATATGAAGAAGGTTGCATACTTCAAGGACGGAAACCATGGTTTGCCTTATGGGTTCCTACTCACTAAGGTGTTTGAATTCTTCAAAGTCCTTTTGGGAAGAGCATCAGCGGGAACTCGTAAGAAAACTTTCTCAAAGACAACCTTGGAGGAATGTGAGTGTATTGATAAAAAAGGGGGTGTTGGCAGCAATTCCACAATTTCTCAATTGATGCTCAGAATGCTGCAAATGAGGAAATAAAGAGGTTGAAGGCACGAAATGACATTCTTGAAGGGCAGCTTAGTCAGGCCAAGGAGGAACCTGGTTCTAGTAGTGCACAAGGCATAGAGGTTGCTCGCTTGACCACTGAAAATGCAGACCTGAGGAAATAGGTCGAGGGCCTGAAAGAGCGGCTGATTAACGAGCAAGTGTCTGCAAATGCTCGAATGGACATTCTTCTCAGAATTCTTGCCTCCTCATCCTTCCCCTCCCTTCTAGTGCCTTTAAACAGTTCCCTTCCCAGTGCCCAATTGAATGATGTCTGTCCTACCCTAGTGTCTTTTGTTGTTTCTATGACTGGTACTTTAAGTTATTTTTTTGTGGATGTTTTTATAACAATGGTGCTAGTACCTCTAATTTCTTCTCTTTTAAATTATTGAGCATCTCATCTTTTTCTATGCATGTTATATTCTTGCGCTTTGTTTTTAGCCATGTTGTGTGCACACATGTGGCCTGACTTAACTTTGCTAGACTTCTTTTTTGCATTTACTTGTGTATAATCTTTTTATGATACCAAAAGGGGAAAGAAAATTTTGGGGGGGGGGGGGGGGGGGGG